>SNQJ01S0099249.1:0-12888 GCA_010110895.2 Picea sitchensis | reverse complement strand
ATTTACATACTTAGGTACATCGTTCTGACACTTCGTATTGAGTGATGATGTTAATATTTGAGGCATGAAAGTGGTGATCATGGGTTGATTTGGATAATGAATCATGATGATTTGAATTTATGCTTTTTACCTTGTCTCACCTTGGTGGTCATTATCATATTCTAGTCAAGTGATGTCACTCTTGGGAAAATTGTACTATTGGGAGGCCTTAATGGGGGTAATGTGTCCATATCCCTTACCATGAATAACACATTACATCTAGTTCCTATCCATTGTCCTTCCTTTTGGGTTGGTTGTTACATGTATCCCAAAAACATATGTGCTTCATAATCCTATGAGAAGAAAGGGCTTGAAAACTCGAGGTTGATGTATCTTATAAAAAAATAGAAAGAGAAAAATCCCTAATTCAAAATGCTGGGGAAATAAACGAACAAGGAAAACAAAGTATTAAAACCAAGAAAAGAAAGAAGCATGAGCTCTTCCCTCTTGCTAAGAGGCCATCACCCCACATACTATTCAATGAATTCATATCTTATGAAAGGACTTAGAAAATCAAATTTCAAAATCCAAAAAAGGTTAAAGATATAAAGAAAAAGGAAAACAGGGGTTTGGAAAGACACAGTGCTAAGGAAAGAGTACATGATTACATAAGTACTCCCTCTATAAAGGTGCTCATGAGGATGACTACTATACATGGTATTGCATGTCAATGGCATATACCCCACGAAGTAAACCCCAATCCATACCACTGCCATTACAGATACTCCTTGATGGGTTCCTTGGGACATACCTCTTGGTCTCAGATTACCGTGCACTAGAACACCTAATAGGGGTAATAATGACCCTCCCATACCTAGACTTGGCAGATTGTATGATTTTAATAAGGTAGTGTGAATTTTGAAGAGGATATTCTGTGAAATCTATCTAATGGTTTTTGTATTAAAATAATATACTTCATATCATTGTCCGTTTTTATATTGTGTGCCTTATAGCCGGTCTTCATGATGCATCTTCGACCACGTGATCCCCCTCCTTAGATGATGATTGCACATGCTTGGATGACACTTGGATACTTTGGAGGATGTTGAGGGGATACTACCCCACTTGTATGGAGGCTACCCCCATCACTTGAGAAAGGTTTTTGGCACTCTGGGAGGACAGTAGGTTTGATCCACATGGATCCATTCATGGAAGCTTACTAACACATGGGAATGACCTTGAGATCATTGATGATGAGATGTTCCTTGCATGATGATGATATCTTGATGATATGCTTCACCTTCTGTGGAGGACGTTGTACCCTTTCTTGAGGACATTGCACTTGGAGAGATTATGTGGCACCTTTCCATGGATGATAACACCCTTTCATAACACACATGGGAATGACCTTGAGATCATTGATGATGAGATGTTCCTTGCATGATGATGATATCTTGATGATATGCTTCACCTTCTGTGGAGGACGTTGTACCCTTTCTTGAGGACATTGCACTTGGAGAGATTATGTGGTGCCTTTTCAGGGATGATAACACCCTTTCATGATGGGATGTTGCACCTTTTGGAGATGTGGCATCTTTATGTGACGTTTGGGGCTTATTGATAATGAAATGGCACTTTTGGATGAGACATCACACCTCTTGGATCATGAGGCAACTCTTAGAGGTGAAACGTTGCACCCTTTCATGGCAATGTTTCACTTTTGAGCACATTTCTCCCACTTTTGAGTGAGTCATCCCCTCATTGAGGACACATGTGCCACACATGAGAGTCTTAAGCACTTTTGAGTGGGACGATTTCATTGTTGAGATAGTTTACTTCATCTAGGAGGAAATGTTGGGGGTCTTAGAGACCTATCCCCTCATGTATCGTGGATTATTTATATTTTGTTTCCTTATCTCTAGGGTTTATGAGAGATAAATGCATTATTTTATGTTTTTAGGGATTGTATTATGTGAGAAGGGTGCTAGATCTCGCATATAAATAAGATAAGCACTTCTCACTTTCAAATTATTGCTACTTGTGGATATTTATCACTCTTGTCTACTTATATTTGTTCTCTTTCATGAATAATGCTATGGATGGTTAACTAGGGTGACTTTTTGGAGGAGTTATGTTTGTGGATCTTCTACTACTACTTGGATGACATGAAAATTAGGGTTTTTATGGATGAAAGATGTTTTAAGTGTTCTCTTTTCATTTTATGGTTATGTTTATGAATGCATTTTTTTATATTGATGTTGTTTCTCTAACGGTGGTTCTTCATCCTCTTGGATCATTCTTGAACAAACCCTTCTTGTCAAAATCCTTGGAAGGTTTACTAGTGGAGGAATATTCCCTTACATCATCCCTTAATATTTTAGGAGGATTTCCTAGGGTTAGTAGAGGACAACCTCTAAGCATCACCCTAAAATAATCCACTTCATACTCCCAAAAAAAATCTCTATTTGACCCCATATGCCCAAAATAGTAAACACTAGTGTTTTTCTCCATAATAGTCAATCATTATTACTACATTTAATTGTTTTAGAGTTAGGTTTAGGGTTGATTTGATACAAAATTTCATTTTTATCCATAAAGAACAAGATGTTTAGGGTGTTTAGGCATACTATTTACCTGAACTACATTGTTAAAACCCTAATTTATTTTTCTAACATGTTATAACAACCATCTATGACAAAACGTCTATGGTTTTAAGGATGATTTTTACTATTTAATGTTTTGGTTTTGTTGACAAGTAAAACCCAAATTTAACCTAATATTTATCCCTCTCGTTTACTAGATCATTTCATGATCAAAGGGATATTATTTATACTGATGTAACCATTCACTTTACTGCTAAAAATTGACTATTTTATTGCTATAATAATTGTACTAGTACTGAAAATTACATATTTCACTGCTCAAATAATCTCTATTAGAGATAATTTATTTTATTTCTATAATAGTTTCTTTATTGCTTTTATAATTTATTTTATTATTGTAGTTTTATACTTTCCTTACTTATTTTTCTATACCCTTGGACCTTTTCTTTATTTCTAGTGTTTAGGGACCCTATTAAACTCATTCTTTACTTGGAGAGCCTTTTTTTTTAGGTTTGAATCCTCTACACTTAAAATTTGGAAATTGTCTTGTTCCACCACCTCTCTATTACTTTGTCTATCCTTATCTTGGTGGTAGTGTGAGTAGTCACCCCGGTGGGTTCTAGACTTGATTGTGTCTTGCCTAGGGATTCTTGAAAGCTATTAGGGAATCCTACCTTTTGTTGGATATTGTTCCTTCACTAAAGAGAGAAAAGTTGTTGCCTAGGTGATAGTGGTGACATCTTCCATGTCCCACTAATCTTAGTGCCTTGTGAAGGTTTTGCACATGGTGCTAGATCATGTGGTAAAAATTGAAAATCCCCCTCCAAGCTTGTTACATAAATGACAAATGGAAAAGAAAGACTAACAAAAAATAATAATACTAAATATACATCTTCAACCTGACAAGCGACATTAAAGTACAAGAATTGCAAGAGTCATTTCAAATACAGGTCTAAATCATCATCTGCAAATGGGAAAGGCTCACCTGTGGGCACATTGGAGGCTACGTTTGAGAGAAGAAGTATAACCAAGGAGAGAATGACCACTCCAGGCACATTATCAATATGTGCATGAGGCTCCACAGCATTCCACAGTGCGCTAGGTATGCCTGTCTTGTTGAACCCATCTACCGTGATAAACATACCCGAGAAAAAGACCAAAAGGGAATACGAAACCTGCTCCCAAAAACACCATTTCAGAAAATACCCAGAAAAAGCAAGCAGTGTTCCATATCTTGAAATCATTGATCTTTTGATGAACTGGCACTCAAGCAGCAATTCAACTTTATACTAAAAAGGCCATTTACTCCAAAATCAATTCCCGGTGTAGCTAGGAAATGGGATTTCTAGACCGGATCATTGGGTTCTGAGATAAAAAGTCTACATTGAGGAGAAATTTATGTGGACATGTGGCCCCATCAAGCTATGAATTGTCATTTTAGAACTATGGTACTATCAGTGTGCATGAAAAGATCAGTTAGAGCACCAGTAAAGAAGTAAAATAAAGGTAACTTTTTACGTCTCGGCTGCAGGCAGCACACTAAAATTGAGATATAAGACTACCCTCCCTCCGCCCTCACTCTTTGGTTATTGACCTCGTGGCATGGCCCAGGAGCAATTTGCCAGTGCACCTACACGCTCAAAGGCAGACTGCTTTCTCTTTTATTGTCATGGTGGACTTCATGTTTGATGCTTGCAGTTGAACATATCTAATTTATTGAGAGTGCATAAGGAAGTAGTGAAGGATTCATACCTTGTCAAGGGAGGGACAAGCATCTGTGAAATCAAGAACAATAAGGGCAACTGCTGCAGTAATAGCAGTCCAAGACATATTAACGCCACATAGCATGGCAGCTAGCATTCCAACAGTGACCAAGTAAACGCAGGTTTTCCATACAATTCTTTTCCATTTTTCAAACATAATTTCCTCCTTTTCAGATAAAGCAAGAAATGGGATGTTCACTTTCAATGAGCGCCCCAAGGAAACCTCACCCTCATCTCTGCCTTTTGAATGCCCTTCGATCGCCATCTCCTCCTTCGATTCCATCACACTGCTCTCAACTCTCTGAAAGTCACTGTCGGCCAAATTTTTCTTTCTTGGGAACTCATTTTTTTCTACAACAATATCACAGTGATAATTTTCTGAAGGGCTTACGCTGTCGGTTATCAAATCTGGGGACTGCAAATGAGAAAGCACGACAGGGGAAGATCTACGAGATTTGATATCCTCTACGCCCCCCTCGACATCGACAGGTTCTTCTACGTTTTCCTCTGGAGAGAGCTGTTTCCAGTAGAGGGCTAAGAGTAGCACCGTATTCACCGCAACCCCAACAAGCATGCAAGGCAGAAGACCCACCACAAATTTACCGAAGGAGATTTTGCTCTGTATTGCAATTACTAAATTTTGGGGATTCCCAATTGGAGTTAAGGAAGACCCAATGTTTGCACTGGATGCCAGAGCCAATAAGAACGGCTGAGGTGGCAGATTGTTATCCTTACACAGCTTTAATACAAATTCTGTCAACACCACGCAGCAAGTGTCATTTGTGAACAGAGCGCTTGCAATTGCTGTAACAAAAGAAACTCTACATAACAAATCCCTGCCACCTCTGCTACGCCATGTGAGGAGTTGGGTTAAATACTTGAACATGTCTGCTCTTTTCAAGTAGACACTGATCACCATCGTCCCAAACAAGAGACCCAGGATTGGAAGATCAATGGCTTCATAGGCTTCATCTGGAGAGACTACTCCAAATATGACCATAAGCATTGCCCCTAGAAGTGAGCCTGCTGTCCTCCCAATAGGAAGGAATGGCACTGCAGGAAATATGGATAATATCCAAAACAGAAAAAACCCAATACATCCCAACACCACCTTGGGGGTTGAAGCCATTGCCATCCTTCAAACACTGTTTTCTGCAATTCCTTGTTGCAATTCGAACTTACAAGCACACTGTAAAGACCATGAAAACTCTAATATAGGCTTTTGCAGGATTGACATCACTCCTCTTGTGGGATTATATTATATTGTTAGTAACAACATCGGACTAGTGCTTATACAACTGACGTTCTCACCGCAATGCCACTGTCATATTGCTCATTAAATATGATGAGTGCTCCATAGTGAAACCAGGTCAAATACCAAAAAACAATTCAAAATTTTATACTTTAGCGGGGTTGACCATTCCACTTCTTGCATTAGATTATCTTGTTAGTAAAAATTTAGGATTCCAGTGCTTATCCACCTCACATTGTGTAACGTTTTCACCGCCCTGACACCATCATTTTGTTCATTAAATGTGATGGTGCTCAATAAAGAACCCAGCCCAAATACTAAAAACTATTCAGAAATTTATACTTTTGCTTTAGCTTATCTTGTTAGGAACAATGTCGGATTCTAGTGCTTTTTCCGAACAATGTCGGATTCTAGTGCCTATCCAACTCAAGTTCTCGTTACAGTGTCATTGTCATATTGCTCGTTAAATACGATGGATGCTCGATGCCCACGGAATATACTAAACACAATTCCAAAAATTGATTAGTAAATTATTTTTGAATCGTTGATGTCATCTATGCCTTTTGCTTTTAAAACTCCACACGGTAAGTAGTTAGTTTAGAATATGATGCATTTCTATATATTTTTTCTTTTGTCTCCATGCAATAACCAATGCAGAAGCATGGGACAGAATTCACAATTCAAAAGTTGATTAGTAAATGATTTTTGAATCTTTGATGTCATGTATGTCATTGGCTTTTAAAACTCCACAGAAAGTACTTAGTGTATCTATCAAGTTATAAAATATGACGAATTTCTATATTTATATAGTTTTGCACGGAGAGCCATGTGACATAATTTACAAAATGAGTAAATTTTATCGCATAAATTAAGTTGACATCATTTTTATTATACATGTTTTTTAAAATATGTGATTTAAAAAAAAAAAAAATTGGATAAAGTTTATTATATATATATATTTTCTTTTAAGACAATTATTATTAACTACTATCTATAAATGCATGTTAATTCGTCATCATCATTTTAAGGAAAACTACTTTTACTCTCATGTCCTCTGAACTTATTTCTTTATTTCAAAGACAAGTTCTTAACCGAGAACTTATGATAATTAATAATTAGATTTTATTCTTAATAATTTAATATTATTGTTACTTTATAAATATATTTATTATGAAATGAATTTTTTAAGATTATTTTGAATGAGTATATTATTTATGGATGTTGAGGCATATCCCTTTAAAATAGATTTAAAAAGTAAATGGTTTAATTCTTCATATGAGAATATAGATTTAGTGCAACCACAACATCCATGATGATGAGTTAAATTTACATGTATAATCACTAATCTAAGATGAAATAAACAATTAAGTTAAATCAAACATAAACAAATTTATACATCAATCTATATAAAATCTTAGGGTGGTGTATAATTAATTGGAGGGAATACAAATGAATTAATTTCTTGTTCATTCATATTTTCTAATTTACATAAATGTATAAAATTTAGGTAGAGAAAGGAAATAAAAGAGGAGATGACCCATTGTTGAGCTTTCTCTTATGACAATGTGTTGAGTTGTCTCTTTGTACTAGTGTTGTGACATTGTTTGGAATTGTGTATGCAACATGGGTGCGTCAAAGTAGGGAAATACAATATTAGTGTAATTAAATTTGAAGACTATGAGATTGAGTAGCAATGTTGGAACTACATGACTAGAATTTTAATGTGTTTGTGGCATTATCCACTTTGATCCACATCAAATTTGTCCACTGCAGTGTACATGCTACACTGATTATTCTACACCTATGATACATGATATGTACACCCATACTTAGAAAATTTCTTGGGGTGAACTTTTATTAGCATGATTCTACTAGTCAAGTACATAGTCAATCTTACACTCCTGCATCAAAACCTCCTTGCTTAGGAGTTGTTGTCCCAAAACTTGTCATGACCATTATGATTAAATTCCAAAATGTAAATTAGACGTTGAATTAAACATATGGTACTGACCAAGTTATGGGTACATAAACATGAAGAAAAATGAAGCAAATAACAAATACACAAAGCAAATCAACAGGTAATAGTGTTTTTATCCCTATAAAAAAGTCATGTCCATTGCTCTATGATAAAGTGCATGAAATGAAATCGATAGTGAATAAATGTGATATGTTGTCATTTGTATAGTACACACATTTTAGTTACAATAAAGGTCTTTTGATTGTTGAAGTGATCCAACTCCATAACTATCGATGACTATGTGTGCCTTGGCGTGCCACATGTTGTTGTTGCCATGCAAGTGTTATAATGATCTTGATAATGATATGCAGTTATAGTGGGCTATCCCATTGAGGTGGGTCCACAAAGATTTCTAAAATGGGTTCACACAAGCTATTGAGGTGTCTGTGTGCTCAAGCTATTGAAGTGTACACATGTAAGATTGCAACGTACCTAGCCTCCAATTGAATAACATTACATTCAAAATACACATTAAATCATAAGATTTTCTACTAATTAATTTCCTATAGTTTACTAGCTACAAATCATAGACAGATTTAACCAGTTGGTTGATACCACAGTTCTAAATGCATCTAGCATCATATATTAAAACATGAATGCAATTGTTCAAGTAAGAAGCAAACACACAACATTCATATAAACCATTTACATAGCGGAATAAACATAATAACTTAACAAAGAACTTATTTGTAAGCATAATAACCAACTTGTTGCATAAGAAGGATGAACCTCTCATCCATAGGCATTGTTGTCCAATTCCTCTCAACAATTAGCCACCCCCGAGTTGAGGCTATGATTCCATAAGGAGAATTGGCCCTTCTTGTTGTCTACTCTCCACACACACCAACCCCAAAACCCAGGTTCCACTCTATTCCCACAACCTGCACAACCCAAGGAATGGGATCCCCCTTCACTACACACAGTCCCTTGGGCCTTCCCACTTCCCTCCAGGCTCCAGTGCACCTGGTTAACCTGGGATCCTCCCAGCTATCCCAAGAGTGCTCACAACAAACTACACAAGGCTCTTGAGCCATTTCCTCAATGAAAAAATGCTTTACATACTTACAACCCGATTTACAGGCACACGAGCCTATTTCTTAGCATAAAACACAGTCAAACCATGGTTTCCTTCAAATACACACTACAAGGAAAAGACCCTCTATAGTTTTTTTTTGCGGAAGCCCGTATAAAAATAGCCCAAAAATATGTTTATAGCGAAGGAAACTAGTGAAAGAGAGAGTGCAAAGCTTTTAGCGAATGTTTTTTTATGGTGCTTTTATAAATACATAACGCACTGGTGCATTTTCTACTACAAACACATCAGTGCTCTAAAAAATGGTGCACCATGGTAGGGTTATTTAAAAAAAAAAATACTTCGGTGTGCTCCTTAAATACCAACACATTGGTGCACATTGTTGCTCCCAAAAATGGCGCATCGTGGTAGGGTTATTTAAAAAAAATATATACTTTGGTGCGCTACTTAAATACTGACACACTGGTGCGTCTAATAATCGAGTGCACCTTAACAGAGTTAAATTAAAAAAAAATATCGGTCGTAAAATTCATTTTAACCCTTTTCAATGTTGTAGAGCTCTCAAGCACCGATGCAACTTTTGTCTCTCTGAAGCACCCTGTCGTCGTTACTTCCCTTGCTTTCCTTCCTTATGTCCGTTGCTCAATGCATGGCTTTCGATTTTTTCCAAACGATGGGCAAATTTGGTGTTTTGGACTACATGGCAACCATGCCTCCTCGACGAGGAAATGTCCAGGTAATGTCTTTATTTCTTTATAACTTGAACTTTTAGCAGATTAAAATTTAAAATTCACTTAAATTTCCATTGTTTTTAATTTTTTTTTCTACACGGTGCGTTTGAGTCGTTCGTCTCGCACTGCAGATGGTGCACCCTAAAAATTTATAGGGTGCAATGAAATACCATGCCTAATTTTTTTCGGTGGTGTGGTTGTAAACTCTAATGCACCAGTGTGTTGGGTAAACTTTAACGCACCGGTGTGTAATTTTACCGATACACCACCTAAAATAATATAGTTGATTTTTCGCGGTGCATCGAAATAACGTTAACGCATCGAGGTGCTACGTTAAACGACACACTGCATAAATCAAATACATTATTTTATGTGGTGCGTTGGTAAACTTACACACCAGTGCATTAATGATTAGCCAACGCATCGTCGTAAAAAATTAGAGCCTAAATGCCAAAGTATCATAATTATCAATTAAAAAAAAAATATTGGTACGGTGTGTCGCCTTTCCTGTAACACACCGGTGCACGTCAGAAAAGGATATGCATCGCAGTAAAAAATAAATTAAAAATGGGTTTACGGTGCTTTAGGATTTTAACTTTTTATTATTTTAGGCGGTGTGTCAGTTAACCTTAACGCATCGATGCGGTAAGGTTATACCACGCACCACATAAAATAATATAAAAAAATGTATATAGTGTGTTATGTTACATGTGTGCACCGTAGACGGTGCTCAAATGTAATATATGCATCGCGGGCAGTGCTTGACTATTTTTTGGGCGCACCGGTGATGAAATTTACTTATTTTTTGAAGAAATATATTTTTTCATATTTATAAATAAATTTCTCATTTACTATTTTTTTTTTATGTTTTATGTATGAGGCTAATCTATTTTATATGTTAATCATGTAGAGGCATTAGCGGAGAGAGTATCAGTGTCAACATGAGCAGAGGGTTGACCTGTACAATGTTGTACAGGTTTGGGAGGCGAGGGAGAGGGAGAGAGATTTGTACCCTCACCCTATTACTGCAACGACTCGAGTTCTCTTGAGGAATGTAGGCCTCCTTAAGTACTATGAGGAGGCTACATCCCTTAAGGGGCACTCCGNAAATTTTCGTGTCGGTTCTAATCAGTGGTATCATCCCACTGAGGAGGATATATATTTTATCACTGGGCTATCCAAGAGAGGGGAGGATTTTCTCTAGTTCCCTGATGTCCGAGTTGGTGTTGCAGAAGAGAGTTATCTCATGTACTCTCAGAGATATATTGGGGTTGATGTACTTTCTCTAGTTGATTTTCAAGTGTCTAGTGGACAGCTACATATCACTTCTTTCAATGCAGGGGAAGTTAGGTGCCTCTCACTGTTAATGATGACCATTGCACACTTTACTAGTGATGGGCAACGCATTAGTTGCACTATTTTGTATTATGTTGATTATTTGGTACAGAGGTCACGATGTATTAAATGGTGTGCCATTTGTTTTGCGGAAGTTTTGTATAGATCTAGATAGATGTCGTGCTATGATGCATGGGAGGGAGAACTTCCCTTTTGATTCAGAGTTGTTTTGTTTATTTTTTGAGAGGTTTCTAGAGATGAGGCCTAATTTTGTCCATCATCCTTTTAGGTTGATCACTGAGGTGCAGATGCAAATGTGGGGCAAGATGATGCCCAAGAGGGGTCGGTCGAAGTTTTCGACTAGGATTTCCACTGACGCACTGGGGCTACTAGCCAGTGAGTCCGATCACATGTCTGTGATGGTGTTGTGTCCTTACATGGGGTTGGATTGGAGAGGATGTCTTAACATCCTCTTCACACTAGATGAGCCACCATATGCTAGAGGTAATATTAGTGTTTTGTTTAAATTAATCTAGTTTCATTTTATTGTCTTACTTAATTAGAATAAAATTAATTCACTTGTTTTATTAAATTATTTAATGAAATTGTCTAATTATTGTTGCATATTATATATTTTGCAGATATTGGCACATTCCTTGGGCACGTGCCTCCTCCCCCACCATATGTGGATGAGGAGATGCTTGAGGTTGCGACAAGTCAGGGTCCTCAGGTGCAAATACCCAACATGCATTGTAGGTTGGATACTAGATTCATGTTGGAGTTGGGTGACCGACTCTGTGCACTTTTGGTTGAGGTGGGAGTCTACCCTATGCTAATGTCAGATATCAGGGAAGATCCTTTTCTCTTGGAGCTTTGTAGGGAGATGACATGTGATATGATTCCTCTTATGCGTCATATTGTTGGAGCTACCAGGATACTAGTAGTGAGGAGGGTTGTTGATGATAAACACTCTCCCTCTAGTACTCGTTCATTCATTACCCATTCGCCTAGAACCCCATCGACTGATGAGGGTGGTCGTGATCCTTCTCCACGTCCTCCTCCTCCTCCTCCTCCTCCTTCACCTCACCCAGATGAGCAGGCAACACCTATTCCTCCACCACCTGTTTCTTATCAGAGAATCAACGTTCCACTTCATCCTGACCATCCATCATCTTGTCCTGTAGACCAGGCCTCCACCATTGTTGTAGATATGATTATCACATCGGTTGGATCAGATATATTATAGCAGTTATTTGACTTGTTCATGATATATATATATATATATATATATATGGTGCATTTCTTTGGTTCATGTTGATGTGCTTAATTTATATGTTGATGTTGATGTGTATATTGTTAGGTCATGTTAGATATGTTTGTTAAATGTGTTTGATAGATGTGTATGTTATAACATTATTCATTAGATGTGCATTTTTCTTGTTGATCATTATCATGCACTTAATTAATTTATATGTTGGTGTTGATGTGTACATTGTTAGGTCATGTTAGATATGTTTGTTAATTGTGCTTGATAGACGTGTATGTTAAATGATGCTTGTTAGATGCGTGTGATGATGATGCTAGACAATGTTTGTGTTTTGTTAGATGCGAACACAATCATGATGCCCTGTTAGATTATTAGATTTGTGTGCTAGCTAATTAATGACGTTTATATGTGCTAGAGGTATATATAATTAGATGATGTTAGTGATTTTATATGTGTATTTTAGATGATGTTAGTGATTTTATATGGTTATCATCATGATGTTTATTTTTATTAAATGATCTTTATTATAGATTATGTATTAGTGAACTTATAAAAAAAAATTGTATATGAAATATAAAGAATTAATTTAAATAAAAAATACAAAGATGTTTTTATAAATTACAAAGTTCAATAGGGTTGAAACTATAATTTTAAAATTACCATAAACATTTTTCTATTGCATAGATAGTTCATACATATTCATTCTAACTAAATTATTTTTCAAAAAACAAATTACATATGATGTTAATCCCTAATATTGGCTCATTACCCCTTAATTAGGGCATACTATATTAGTAATGTTATTTTATTTATGTCGTCTTTAGGCCATTAGTTGTAATTATACCTCCTAGTCTCCTATATATACCAAGGAGACATTTTCATTTTGAATCATCTTGTACTTGAACATT
>SNQJ01S0099247.1:0-31053 GCA_010110895.2 Picea sitchensis | reverse complement strand
TTCCCACGTGCTGGAAAGTTCGCACCCTAGCTATATAGCAACCTGCTAACCGTTCGCACCCTGGCTATATAGCAACCTGCGAGAATTTGTCATTCTCGCACCCTTCCTATATAGCAACCTGCGAACTTCCTTTTTTATGAGGTTTTTGCATAGGAAAATGCCATTTCTTTTCTTAGGAAAAGTTCTTCTTCCTTCTCTCTTCAGGAACTCAAGCCACTGACCCCCTTCTGAAGGCAACAGATAGGTTTACATCATTAACGATCATAGGGATGACGAAAATTATGTGTAACACTCAAGCCTATCATAAATTAACAAAATACATTATTTAATATGGTAAATCAAAACCAAGTTATTACAGGTCCAATAGGTATTCCTTCCATGAGAGTTTCTTTCTGCATCACGGGAAAAAATATAGACAAAGATTCCTTGGCTTCTTTCCTCTTCTTCTTCATTTGCAATGTGTCCAACTGGGAGATTAAAGAATTAAGTACATCAATCCTGAAATCCTCTAACATGTTCCAAATGTTTTCTCATGTAACTCCACTTCCAACATTATTTCCAGTCCTTGTCAATGTATCTCTTGGTCTCTTTCCCTTTTTTGAAGTACCTATGGAATATTTTCGAGAAAGTTCCAAGATGACATCATAATATTGCTGGGAGATATCTCCTATTCCCATCAAGTTTAGAGTTTGAATGAAATCGTCTTGGATTCATCTAAGGAATAATACATGTCATGTCTCAAGAGACAAATATCCTTTCCTTTCCCTTTGAAAATTATAGTTGAATATTTCAACATAGTACTCAAGGCTCTTATATTCATGTTGTGTCATTCTGAAGATTTCCTCCCTCCTTTATTTTCCTTTACAATAATCTTGGCACTTTTCCAGGAACTTCTCTGCCATATGGTCCCATGTGTGGATGTTGTCTCTACCAAGGTCTATGAATCAACGCAATAATGTTCTTGAGTGCAATAAAGTTTCAATTTATGGGCATCTAATACATAATCATAACTTTTTCAAATCACATCGAATTCAAAGAGGAAGGTTTTGGGGTCTTCTTTAAATAGACCATGAAAATTTGGCAGGGCTGAATGAGGGATATTCATCATTTTGGTCTCTTTAGTTGACCCTTTAATTGGAAATATGAAGGAAGAGGTTTCTTCCTTGACAGTTTCATGTGACATCTCCCTCTGAGGGTTGTCTTCTATTTCTGAAGGTGCTTTAGGAAACATGAAACCCCTAGAGTGGTATTATTTGTTTATTATAACCTTTTTAGGAGGGATTTTTATTTTCATAGAACCTTGTACAATGTTGGGCCCTTCGTTTTGTTGAATATAAGTTGACACAACACATTGCAACTTCATTTTGGAGAATGGAAGTTGTGCAAGATGTTGAGAAGCAGAACAACAGACAAAAGAAAGAAATAGAAAACAGTTAAAGGGACAATGTAACATAACCTTTGAGGAAAGAAGTTGCAACATGATCAAGAAAAGAAAGAACTCTCGGTTTCTTAACCAGCAAGATTGGATTATATATACGAGACCGATTTGATTGTAAGACGCTAATAATGAAAAGCTAATGAATGAATGAAAGGTTAATGAAAGGGTTGTAGTGTCATTGTTTTCTAGTATGTTAGTCCAGAGCTATTATTATTACTATTGTTAATATTGATGTTGTGATAAGAGTCATTGATTTAATGGGCCAATACTATAGCATAGCTGAGTTTGGAGATATGGGTGAGAACCAAACAAACAATGTATTGGATTTTGGTATTGTCAATATAATCAAAGGCCTAAATTTTGAATCTACATCTTGTGTATTTAGTCCTAATTCATGAATGGAATGTTGTTCTTTATTATCTTTAGGTTTGATATGCTTAAATGCTTCTTTATGAATGGAAACACAACTCTATTTCTTTATTTTCCCTGTTAGGAATTCCTTAGGACTGTTACATGCTTAGTCTATCTTGCACAAGACTACATTGATCCTTGACAACTTAGAGGTATGTCTAAGTATTCTCCTTACCTTTCCCTCTCTTTCATGTCTTGGTTGTGCTTCAGGTGAGACTTATTCCCTCCTATGAAGATGAAAATACCAGTGCTCTAGACTAATTCAATACCTTTTGTTGGTAACCTAAGAAGGACCCTCGTCTGAAAATTTTTGTGCCAACAAAATGGTTTCATTTCTGAGACCTATTCTTTAAAAGGGAACCTGTGAGGAGAATGCTTCCACGGATTTATAGATCTAAGAGATGAATACAAGAGATTCTATCTTTTACTATGAAAGATCGAGCGACCAGTATGAGATATTATGGGTTAAGTTTATGGAATAACTATTCCATTGGATACATAAGCTCCAAGAAACTCTAGAATTCTAAGAACGCTTCAAGAAGTCCTGTAATTTAGATACAAAGAATATCACAACACTTCACCAGCTGGATCACCAGATCACACGAGTAGTCAATTTCTGGGTTCATACGACTCTGGAGGGATACATCATTGAATTTTCATCTGAGAATCACCAATATTTTTCACACACGGAAGAAATTTTCAAGAAAGGGGCACAAGACCGTCTGTTGAGGGAAATTCCCCCCATGTATTAAAGTATTCTTGATGAAGGAGGGGATGATAACTATTCCCTTAAATTAGATGGAATCCTAAACACCTACACTTGTGGTAGGGTGATTTTGGGGTATGATCATGTCTTGATAAGGGGGGAGGGTTCTTTTATAGATGGGGGAAGATCAAGAAATGAATGCAATAAATGAGAGAGCCTTAAGGAGAGTCACCATTTTTTAGAAGTGGTGGCCTAGAAAAGTAAATAAAGCAACGACGCGGTCTCACGTGTTGCAAAATGAAATCTGATCAAGAGGAACAAATGAAAGAAAGAAGGACGAGTTGAGGAAGGTGAGAAGACAATAAAGAATGGCCAGTCTAATATTGTAGTAGAGAGAAGTCTAAAGAGGAAGGATTCCACAGATGGGTGGATGAGAAGAAGAATGTGGAGAAGAAAGGGAAGAAAAAGAAGGTCTAGACCTTGAAGGAGATCAAGAAGATTCAGCCCCAATATTAGGAAACATCGAGAACTAGGAAGAAGTCATTGGAACTAGGAACGAGACCCCCCAGATCAAAGAAACCCGCCCAGAAGTCAGTGGAACATGCCCCGAATTACCCACCTTCAATGTGTCCTCTATACCCATGATAAATTCTACACCACCTACTTATGCTATTTCTATTCCATCGCATCCAGTTAGTCAGAATTAGTCTCTAAGTGTAAACACTAGGAGAATTTTGGCATCCCTAGGCACATTGCAACCAAGACTTTCAGGTTTTATTTTAATAGGAGGAGTGAGACCCATAATTGATGGACATATGGGAGGATCGATCACTCGATAGCCAAAATTTTGGGGTAAAGGGGACAAAGATGTAGATCAACATCGGTTCTTGTGTGAAGCCATCTAGAGGTCCAAAGGGACTCTCAATGAAAATAAGTTAGTAGAATTTCATACTACCTTGAGAAGTCGTGCCCTCAAATGGTATATGAAGTCTTTTGAGACAGGGATGCAAGGACAATCATTCAACCTTGGCCAATTTCTTTTGAAGTTCATTGTCGAATTTAAGCTACCTCAGTCAGAGTAACAATCTCTCTATTAGTTGTAGGATATTCAAAAAAGGGAAGGATAATTTGCTTGGGAGTACAACCAAAAGTTGAAGGATTTTATTGGGAGGCTAGCACATCCAATTCATGAAGATCCCCGGAGGGAGCGGTACATCCAAGGATTACTATCTTTGATGAGAATTTTGTTAATGCAACAAAGGATAGCCACATTAACAGATGCCTTATAATAGTCGATGAAGATCGAAGCCATGGCAGGTTATCCAGAGAATCTGAGAATGACCAGGCCTCCAGTGGATGAAAATTCCTCACAAATTCAGGGACAAATCTTAGTGTTAACGAAAAATATTCAAGAAATAACCACAGAAAGACCAAGAAAACCTTAGGTTTGGTGCACAAGATTCTACAAATAAGGGCACATGGAAAATGAATGTTCGCGCATAAGGGGAATGAGACCTCCTCATAATCATATGGGAACTTCTTCAAGACCCATGAGAGGAGTTTCGTAATTATCTGCGACTCCAAAATTCCATACTCTGGGGTTATACAATTCTTTTCCATGCGCTCCAACCTCTAAGACAACATAGTATTGTGAGATTTTTCAGATGCACAGACATGCACCGAGGCAGTCTCCTATTATGGAAAATTACACAAATATGCCCAATATAATACACTATGAGTTTTGCATATCTATGACCCATGGCACAAATCAATGTAGATCATTGGATGCCCTTGCTCACAGATTAGACTAGACAACATTCATAGTAAATGAAACCCCCCAAGGAACTGGCAGAGGCCAGGGAGGTGGGGTTGGAGGTGGATTCATAGGAGGGATAAATGGAGGTAGAGAGATGATCCGATGCTACAACTACAATGAAAAATTTCATTTCTCCAGATAATTCCCTCACCCAAGACGACCATGGTGCTCGCACTGCAGGAATAATGGGCATGCAACTGAAGACTATCCAGAGTTGATCGCGAAGTATGAAGATCAGGTTCATCAAAAAGGAGCTAATATCATAAGATTGAAATTAAAAAGGGGAATCGAGGGAGAAAAACGTACCAAAGATAAAAATCATCACTCGTGGAGGAACAAAGACTAGGGAAGATGCAAATAGTCAGCCCAAGATTCAAAAATCTATTCCTAAGGATGACAAGTATGATCCTGTGAAACAAAAGTTGTTTTCCAAAAATACAATATAAATATTTAAGAATATTCCCACTCCATAAGTTAAGGAAAATATTCCTAGAGCCACCTCTCAACCTAACCTTGTGCAAGTCCCTACCTCACCACCAACACCCAGGAATTCTACAATTCCAGGAAGACACCCTCAATAGTCTCAAAGTGTAATCAATATTTGGCTTGAATTATTCTTTGATATCCTAGGGGATGACCAACTTACTAAGAAGTTGTGTATCACCCTGTGTTTGATACTAGGAAATGAGGGAACCCCATAAGCCATAGTAAGGTCTAGACTCCCTGAGAAGAATACCCAGAGAATACAAAGAAGAAAGGTGCGAACAACGAAATAATTTAGGTTATAAGGCCAACTAAATGAGTTTTAAATCAAAGACGTCATGCTATATTTTGGTTTAGATGTCAAAATCCTACCCAAAAACACCTGGGAATATTTGGGAAAACCTCAGTTAGTATATTCCCTCATCCAGCTAAGAATGGAAAATCAATACTGCATTTTCCCAGTAGGAAGGCTAGAAAATGTGGAAATAGATGTTGCGGGATTTATGACCACATATGATTTTGAGGTAATTGAAATCATGGGAGATAAGGACCCCTACCCTTCTCTGATCGATATTGATTGGGCATATGACAACTATGCTATCATTGATCTAAAGAGGGACACCATGACAATTGAATAAGACGGGATAAAAATAGTTCAACCCTTAGATCCTTGTCTAGGGACTAGATATATTGAACCAACGAACCATAATATGGAGTTTTATACACCATCACAGCTGGTATGAGACTAGATTATATAAATCCTACTATAGATGGATCAGTAAGTAAGTATTACCTTATATGAATGATTGGACAATGTACATCTTGTTAAAACAACATATTGGGATACTCCAACTAATGTTTTATCAATGTTGTGAAATGAAGATATCTTTGAATCTAAGAAAGTGCATTTTCTTTGTACCTCATGGCAATTTATTAGGACATATTGTATGTAGAGAAGGAGTCCTTGTAGACCAAGATAAAGTTACAGTCATTCTAAACATGCTGCCACTTACAAGTGCCAAATTTTTGTGCTCCACACTGAGATATACAAGATATTACCGTAGATTCATCAGAAGATATGCAACTATTACAACACCCCTTGAGAAATTGTTGAAGAAGTCTGAACTATTCCGATGGATACCAGAGTGTAAAAAGGCATTCAAAATTATCAAAGAGAAACTAAGTAGTGCATCGATCTTGATATTTCCCAATTGGGAAATTGAATTCCATGTACATGTGGATGAATCGGGCATCGCCCTGAGAGCCATTTTAGCACAACAAAGGGAAGGGAATATGGACCACCCTATTTACTTTTCCAGCATAAAATTATCGCAAGTTGAGCACAACTACACAACCACTAAAAGGGAATGTTTAGCTATGATTTATGCATTAAAAAAGTTTAGTCACTACTTGTTAGGCTCACATTTCAAGTTTTTCATTGACCATTTTGCATTGAAGTACCTAGTCAATAAACCAGTATTGGAAGGAAGAATTTGTAGACGGCTACTGTTGTTTCAAGAAATTTTGTTTGAAATAGTTATCAAACCAGGAAGATGAAATATAGGTCTAAATCACCTTTCCAGGTTAGAGTCAAGGGAAAGTGGTGGAGTAGTGTATGATCAACTCCCGAATGCAGACCTGTTTTGAATTAAGGCCATCCTAGAGTATCTTGAAGACATCATTTTCTTCCTTAGTACATGGACCTACCCAGAAATGTACTCCACAACCCAGAAGCGACATATGGTGGTTTGCGAAGCAGACTATCAATTGATTTCCGGGAAAATTTACGAATTGGGACTTGACAACATCCTTAGGAGATGTGTCTTGAACCATGAAAGGAAGGATATCCTATAGGAATGTCACAACGAAGTTGCAGGAAGACATGTTGGAGGTAAGGACACTACACATAAGGTAGTTCAAGCTGGATTATGGTGGGCCATGTTATTTAAATATGCCAAGGAATATGCTAGATGTTGTGACATCTTCCAGAGAGTAGGGAAGCCATCACGCAGAGATGAATTACCCCTTTAGCCAGTCAGAGCACTTCAGGCATTTGAGAAGTGGGTTGTTGATTTTATTGGACCAATCAATGCCCCGGATAAACACTCCAAGGCTAGATACATCATTACTGAAACTGATGACCTTACAATATGGGCTGAAGTAGAGTTATTCCAAGACTGTTCTACAAATACAACTACTAGATTTATTTTTGAGAGCATATTAAATCAGTTTGGATGTCCTAGAAGTCTAACCAATGATCAAGGCACTAATTTTATTAGCAGTACAATCACAACGTTGAAAACTGAATCTCTTATACAACACCATAAGAGAAACCCCTACCCTCCACAAGATAATGGTACAGTAGAATCATTTGATAAAATTATGGAAAGAGGACTAACAAAAGTATGTTGTGCAAACTGGGAAGACTAGGATGATAAAGTTCCAACAGTCTTGTGGGTTTATAGAACTACCACGAATAAGCTACAAAGATATACCCCATTTTAGTTGGTCTATGGGAAATAAGTTGTTGTACCTACAGAATTTATTACCCCTATACTTTATAGAGCACATGATACACATATGACATATGATGAATCGGTTGTGCATAGGATTGAAGAATTGCAAGAACTTGAGGAAGCAAAATTTTTAGCGAATTTTCATTAGACAATTGAGAAGGCTAGACATAAACCTTGGAATGAAAGGAACATTAAGGATAAAATATTTTCACAAGAGGATAAGGTAATACTTTGTGAAAACCAATATCAGAAACATCCAGGCAAGTTGCACATACATTGGTTGGGTCCATTCATAGTTGTGAAAATTCGATACTCTAGTGCAGTTAGGCTCACACAATTAGATGGTATCGTTCGACCAGGATGGATGAATGGCACTCACCTCAAACACTACATTTATAAATATTGAGCCAAAGAACGGTTTCTCCAATCCAAAGGATCATTTACAGTATTTAGATTTTAATTTCCTACAATTTCTTTAATTCAGTTAATAAACGTCAGAGTGTGCATTTAATATGGCATGACATATATTATTTTTCATTCTAAGCGTTTCTTTTGCACATAACTTCTTACTCAGCTACACAGGATTGGAAGATCCCCCATTACACTAAATGAATTCATTTAATATGATAGAGACCCCCATTGTGGTTGGAGGTAGGGTGAATCTGAGCTCAATCACAACCCATGTGCCACACATATCTAGTCCAGTCATACACTTTATGACAACCACCGTAACCCGTCAAAACTTTTTGTTAAGATATAAAGGTGTGATATGTGCAGATGGAATAGATGTCCCTGCTATGATTATCGATTGTTTAAAGGATAATACCCTTAGCTCGACCACATCCCTATCATCCTGTTCATTAAAATCCAAGATCAGTTGATAGATCCTACCCCATTATCCATCTTGTCAAACACCTAAGCCTAAAACCGTGTTTATGGAATAATCATGAGTGTCTTTATGTGCGCTTACAAAATATTTCTAGTTATCCAGTTATAAGACCCCGTCAATGCACGAGCAATCATCATTGTTTATTGTTAGACATATTTTGAATTTTCTGTTATTGCGCATACCCTAAGAGATTTTCGTTCTCCTGTTACAAAGATGCCCCTAATTTACCTAGCATAACAACACTTCAGAGATTTCCGAGAGAAATAGGAGGCCGAAGTTCATCTCTCAAAGAAGCCATCCTAGACAAATTGTATGACCCTCATATCAATCTTTTTGGGGATGTCAAAGGGAAGATTGAGCAAGTAAAAATTTTGGACCTTGATTTGGTAGAACAAGTTTTGTTCCCACAGATGAACATTGACATGTTTTGGGACTTATTTTTGGATGATATCAGAGGCATGCAATTTGTCCCCAAAATAAATTTATCAATCTGTTCAACTCCACAATCATGATCCTCAGAGACTTACCGATGTTCACGACCACTAGCGAGGTTGTGTGCTGCACAAATTTCCTGATCAACCGTGTACATGACAGAAGCTAGTGGCTTGACTAGAGTTATTTGATTCATGTGCATGAAATCCACCATCTCACCATCTTATCTCTTGAGGGTTAGGATGTCGCCAAATGATTCCAATGCTCGAGTAAGCACGAGAAGAAGAAAGACGAGGTTAGACTATATGAGAAGTTACACACATAGAAAGGTGGTTGAGCAACAAATATTGACCCAATTATTCCAGAAACAGTTCAAATGACCTGCTATATAATTTGAAGCAAGTTCATGCGTTCCTATTACAAAGGTGAATGCACCTTAGATGCACTTTTTGTAGCTTATTTTTTCAAAAATAAAGTTGTATTCAACTGGTGCATCTACCTACTAGATGAACTTCTGGTAGATTGTGAGGAAGCACATAAGAAATGTAGAACCTTTACATATGGGTACCTACTAGTAGGGTTTTCCATGTGGAAATGGAAGCCAACCATGGGGAGACAGTTGGCACTGGCGGAAAAAGGTCTCCTTGCCAAAGTGTTCGAACCTTGGCACATAAGAGAGGATTAGGAGAACCAGGAATTCAACAATGCCTCTTTCTCAAAGTGGTACAATCTATTGATTGATGCAAATAAGAGGTGGCACATACCACAATATTTGTTTAACCTAAACACCCGAAATATCGCCTTTGGCTTGAATTGCCACAAAACTCTTATTTGGACGTGGCGCACGAAACTAGAAGATTTCCACTCGAGGTTGATCCCCGTCTACTTGTATGAGGAAACATTTGACAAAGAATTCATGTTGTGGAATGGTGTCAATCGCAATCCACACAAATTTGGCATGCACTACCTCTTTCCTATAGAACTCCTAAAGAAAAAGGGGTATGAAGAAGGAGTAGTGCTAAGTTCTGGCCCAACAGAGAAGAAACAAAAGGTCCATATGCCGATGGATTCAAAAGATGAAGAGGATGTAGAACCTATGGAATGAAATAAGAGGATGTTTCCTATGTTTCCACAACTTCTAGATCAAGTTGTGTTATCAGGTAAATATGTCAATGAAATCCTCGCCACTTCTTTCATAGGAGATTCATTAGTTAAGAAACCAAGGACATTTCTCTCCCAGTGACTATTTTGAACCCCCAACCGATATCCTTGATCATACCTCATACTCGTGCAACCACTCGAGCTGCTGAAAAAGTGATCGACATCCAAGACGATCCTGAACCAGATACGACTGCATCCACACCCATAATCATTGAGCAACCCCCATCAACACCGCAAGACATGACCATTTAACCCCAAACCACTTCACCCGAGCCCATGTATATGGATCCCCCCGACCTAGTTGAGAATGTACCATGACACATTACTCTGACCCCCGAAGTCTCGAGCCAGTTAGTCACTCCATTCATACCCATTCAAGACACTCTTCCTTCAACGAAGAGTCAAATTGTTCCACTAGTGCAAGTTTCGAGCACTCATCGTCTTCTGTCAATAGTCAATGTTGATATTTCCATCCACAGAAGTGGAACCCCAGAAAATTTGTTACAGAAGGAGGAAGAAACAAAAAATATTTACAAGGAACATGAATCTACATTGGGGCAGAGTGCAACATATTTTCATGAACAACTGGAACCAATATTTCATAACCCACAGTTATGCCCGAAACTGTTGCAGCTCTGCCTGGCCATGACAAAGGATTTTCCTCAATTCCCAGTAGAACTGAAGGCTCGACTTTCACATTGACTACAAGGTCCATCCCCAAGAGAAAAAGAGGTGGAGACAACCTCTACACAATCGATGGCTAGTGGAATACATCTGGAAGTTCAAGTACCCATGGATGTCGCTCCTTCATCGGGCAAGCTAGTACAATTACCAACAATGCAACTGGTAGGAATAATTATAGCCTCAATTGAACAACTGGAATGAAGAATTCAACAGGATGAAAGAGAAGAAGAATTCTAGAAATAGTAAGGACTCCTTGCGAAATCACAACAGACGTAGCAAGAACACTCCAATATTTAGGTAGAGAAGAAGGTGGAAAAATTCAAAGATAAACTCTCTGAGGCCTGGATGATGGTGAGGAAGATAGTGTCTTAGATGCAAGAGTCTAGAACAACAAGTGAGCCTATGGAGTAGATTGATTTAATTCATGTAGCTTTTTCAGAACTGGTATAAAGAGCCAAAAGTATCGAGGCACAACTGCAAGACAACAAGAAGCTCCTAGAGAAAATGGAGAAAATTGTCTTGGAAGGGAACAATGCAAGATAAACCTTACACAAATGGGCTCCCAAATGCACAAAGATATTAAGAGAGGCAAGCGATTGGATGAGAATCATTTCAAGGGACAACCACACATTAGAGGAATTGCACATGAAGATCCAATCGCTCAACACAGAAGCATCCAACTCCCTGGATCCACTGGAACAACAAGAAAAATTCGACAAAATCCAACAAACAGACAATGAGTTGAATGCATTATATGAAGCCCAAGTCGTTTCTAGGAAATAGCTCTGAGAGTTTTGACCTGTATTTCAAACAACATACCTACACATGCATCAAGTCGATGCCATTGCTGACTCATAATGGAATTCCTTAGTTTCTTCAAAGCCAAAAGAGTGCAAAACAGATGCCACCCAACAATTTGTTGTTGAAGATTCACTACTTGCCAAGAAATGGCAGGATAAAGTGAATAACTTCCAGGAGGCCAGGAAGAGATTGCTTGAACTCATACCTGAGTTGGGCCCTTCGTTTGAAGAAGAGAAATAAGAAACAACTAAATCTGGAAGTGAAAGAAACTCGGAACCAGAAGGAAATAAAGAACAACAAGACAACCCAGAGACCATGGAAAAAATGAATACTTGACTCAAATCAAGTCAAATATTGTGTTCGGAGCCTATTGGGACCTTCATTTTATTGAATAGAATTTGTGCACAACACATTGTAGCTTCATTTTGGAGAGTGGAAGTTGCACAAGTTGTTGAGAAGTGGGACAACAAACAAAAGAAAGAAACAAAAAATGGTTAAAGGGACAATGCAACATCATATTTTAGGAAAGAAGTTGCAACAAGATCAAGAAAATAAATAATTATCTAGTTCTTAACTAACAATATTGGATTATATATACGAGACCAATGTCATTGTAAGAGGATAATAATGAAAATCTAATGAACGATTGAAAGGTTAATGCAAGGGCTGTAGTGTCATTGTTTTCTAGTATGTTAGTCCACAACCATTACTATTACTATAGTTAATATTGATGTTGTGACAAGATTCATTGATGTAATGGGCCAATACTATTGCATAGTCGAGTTTGAAGATCTGAGTGAGAACCAGAAAAATAATGTATCAGATTTTGGTATTGTCAATATAATCAGAGACCTAAATTTTGAATCTAATATTGTGTATTTAGTCCTAATGCATGAATGGAATGTTGTTCTTTATTATCTTTATGTCTGATATACTTAAATGCTTCTTTATGAATGGCAATGCAACTCTGTTTCTTTATTTCCTTTGTTAGGAATTCCTCATGACTTTTACATGCTTAGTCTATCTTGCACAAGACTATAGTGAGCCTTGATACCTTATAGGTATGTCTAAGTATTCTCCTTACCCTTGCCTCTATTTCATGTCTCGGTTGAGCCTTGGGTGAGACTTCTTCCCTCCTAGGAAGATGAAAATGACAATGCTCTAGACTACTTCAGTACTTTTTGTTGGTAACCTAAGAAGGACCCTAGTTTGAACACTTTTGCGCCAACATACAGTCTCGAATTCTTGAGTGGAGGTCTCAGGTGTCTTCTTGGAAAGAAAACTTACTATTGGTGACAAATATTTCGAGTGACATGCACTATTAGCTTTGCGAGGATATTTGGATGAAATAATGAGTCTACCTCATTGATCCCTAACTCTATGCATAGAAAATACTAGAAAACCAGTATGCAAATTAATAAAAGTAAATCATATCACTCAATCTACTATAATGAAAAAACAATATAAAAACAACAACTATACTTTTGACATATCCCCGATAATGACGCCAAAAATGAAGGACTTTTCAATCACTTCTTAATTAAATTAGTGAGAAACTGAAGATTTGTACATTTAATTATCAATCTGAGGTCGTATTGAAATTACTAGATTTCATGCACTGTATATGCAAGTATATTTCTATAATTTTCAATGAGTTGTAGTACATTAAATGAATGTCACAAGGTAAGATATGAATATGCTTGATCAAGTCACTAAACTAAAATACTTCTTATAATCAAATCCACACTTGTAGAAATGAAAACACACTTTTGCGGGAAGGTAAATGTCACACTAGTGGAAAAGCAATTCAAATTTGCAGGAAAGAAAATCACACTTGTAGGAAAATAAATCACACTTGTGTAAAATTAAATCACACTTGCGGAAAATTAAATCACACTTGCACAAAAATGAATCACACTTGCAAGAATAGTAAAGGTGACTTGTTCAAGTATTGAGATGATCTTGATTAATGTGACATGGCTCATGTATTGAGATGAAACAAACTTCAAGCTATAGGGATCAAACCACACCATGTTTGTAATCAAAGGGAATAAATTATCTCAAACTCCAAACCATACAATTGTTAACTAGAAAGCTAAATGTTGTAATGCATAGTTGCAACAATGAGAATTGCAATATCTATAGTTACAACAATGAGAGTTGCAACAACCATAGTTTTAGTAATTAGAGTTGCAACAACAACAAGAGTTGGACCAGAAGGAGTCACAACAACACGAGTTCAATCAATCAGAATTTCAACAAAGGAAATATTAAATTTGCAACAAGATTAAATAAAGGAATTGTTGGAAATAAATGAAAAATATGGAAAAGACGCTACAACTACTCACTTATCAAACAAAAACCAATACCATGCAACGTTAGTGTTGAGCTACAACATTCAACAAGATGTTAATAGAGGAATTTTTTCAAATAAATGTAAATATGGAAAGGATGCTACAACTATTCACTCATCAATCAAAAAATGATACCCTGCAATGTTAGCATTGAGCTACAACAATCATCAAGATGTTAATAGAGGAATTGCTAGAAATAAATGAAAAAATATAAATGATGTTATGACTGCTTCTACAAAATATAGAAGATAAAAACAATAATTAGTTAAGAAGGGGTCCCTACCTCCTTAGACAAGGTACTATTATATGAATGCAGTAAGTGTTCAAGTGCTCAACACATCATTAATTGGAAAAGAATGAAATGAAACTTTAAATTAAATGAAATTTTTTTATTCATAGAATAAACAGTTACAATTACATGACTAGAATAAATAGTTACATGACTAACCTTGGTATACACCTAAGACATAATCTTCATCCTACCCTATTTCTTTACACAGGAACAACCCTACTGTTAATTTGGCCTACATCGACCTGACCAAGCTACTACTAGCAACATCAACTTATTTTGATTACAACGTGCCATATTTATAGGTTATATTGCATGTAAAATCCCGAATAATGGTGCCTAAAAATGGTTATAGGTCCATGTGGATGATTGGATAGAATCCTGTGAATATTGGGATTCTATTATAGTAAACTACCATTCATATACCAGTTGGTCTCCAGTCAATTTCCACTTGACCTTATGTTGACCTCCTATTTATTGACCTTTCAATCTCCTGGTTGACCACTTTGACCTTCAAATTTCTGATTGACCACTCAAACTTCAAATTTATGGTCGACCACTTGACCTTGGACTTAACCATTGACTCAACTTGACTTGTCAGATGATTCATCACTTGGTCGATCCACCTTGAGTATCAAATGGGTTGATTGTTATTTCACTGCAAAGAACATAACAACCCAACACTCTCCCACTTGTTGTATTATTTGATGATACATGAGAACATGAGATTATGTTCACCAACCTAGGGAGGTAATTCCCATTTCCTCTCTACACCAAGAGAACTTTAACTCACAAACTTGGTCAAAGGGTTTGTTATGTTTTCCAAAGTGTCTACTTTCTCCAACAACATCTTCTTTATTTCCACAATGTCTCCCATGAAATGGTATTGTACATCAATATTCTTCATCCTAGAAAGGTAAGATAGGTTCTTTGACAAAAATATTTCACTTTGACTATTGCAATTTATCTCCATAACATTCTTCTCAAACCTAATCCCTGAACACAATCGATGTAGCGATATGACTTCTTTGCTTGCATGAGTTTCTACCATGTATTCATCTTCTATTTTCAATAGAGATATAACCGCTTTTCACTTCTCATCCAATTTATTGCTCCACTAAACATATTGAACACATATCCATTGGTTGAACTTCATCGATCCAGATCTATAGCCTAGTCATCATTGACAAAGCCATGTACATTTACTTCCATGCCATTTTCATGTTTCTCTTGGTAGAAGATAACACATTTTGTTGTTCCACACAAGTTCCTGAACACTCTCTTGACAATCAAGTAGTGTTATTTCCTAAGTTTCGAAATATACCTGCTCAATACTTCCACTTCATGAACAATGTATATTCAAGTGTAGACAATCACATACATCATACTACCGACAACACTAGCACAGAGAACATGTTCCATGTCCTCTATTTCTTCATGTCTTTGGACACTGTTCAACAATTAATTTTGATCCAAGAGGAAATTGGTACCTTGACTAGTTTGCAATATTGCATGTTGAAACACTTCAAGACTGTTTCAATGTAATTTCTATGATTTAACCAAAGATTTCTAACTTCCTTATCTCTCTTGATCTCCATTCCTAGAATGAATTTTGTTGCATTGAGATCCTTCATGTAGNCTAGTTTGCAATATTGCATGTTGAAACACTTCAAGACTGTTTCAATGTAATTTCTATGATTTAACCAAAGATTTCTAACTTCCTTATCTCTCTTGATCTCCATTCCTAGAATGAATTTTGTTGCATTGAGATCCTTCATGTAGGCTTGGAGGATAGCTGCATATTCACCTATTTTATATCATCCATGTTGTTTCCAACCAACAATATGTCATCTACATACATATCTAAAATGAACTCCATTTTCCTTGGAATATACACAATGATCATCCTTGCTTCTCACAAATCCCAAACTAAGGATGATTTCGATACCACATACGTGGTGATTTATTTAGACCATATATATTTATTCTTCCAGGTTCCCATGTAGGAACATTATCTTCACATACATTTTCTCTATCTCAAGATCAAATGCTACAACCAGATACATTAGTATTGTAATGAAAGTTAAGTTTGCAACAAGGAAAAAAATCTCATCGAAGTCGACTCCCTTGACATAGGAATACCTTTTTGCTACCAATAAAGCTTTGAACTTCTCGACATGATCTACTGCATTCATATTTTTCTTGAAAACCCACTTTCTATCAATGATTTTCCTTCCATTAGGTAGCTCATCCAAATCCCATGTCTCATTCTTGTGTAATGATTCCATTGATTTGACCATGCATCATTCCAAACTTTACCCTCTATCGATTTGATTGTTTCCCTGACCAACTTGGACTCATAATTAGTGGAATATAACACAAATGAAAATAAGAAATTGTGTGGAATATACCTTTCATCTTGTTTCCTTACTTGTTCATACCTCCTTACAGCTAGAGTCAGTTGTTCCACCTCTTCATATAATTTAGTCAACTTAGTTGAATCTTTTTTTTTTCCCTTATCTAAAACACTAGCTTCTCTAGTTATTTTCCATTTGAGACCTTCAGTCATGTAACTTTCTATGAATTTTATAAATAACACATCTTGACTATACATTGTTTTCCTCAACATCAGGTCCCATAGTTTGTATCCTTTCATTCTATCTTTGTAGCCGATGAAAATACACTTGAATGCGTTATTGTCCCACTTGTTCATCTTTTCCTAAGGAATATTCACAAATGCATCAAAACCAAATCCTATAATATGTGAAAGCAAATGATTCTTACCAAACCATACCTCATGGGAAGTCGAGTAGACTATTGCTAATGAAGGAGACCTATTTACCAAATATTTTTTGTATTTTTCATTGCCTTTGCCTATAATACTTGTGCAAGCCTGACACCACTGGGCATGCTCCTTTCCTTTTCTGTCAGTTTCCTACTCATTCTTTCAACAAATCCATTTTTTGTGGGGTATATGGTGTGGTATTTTAGCGTGCTATGCCACATTTCTTGCACAATTGTTCAAAATCCTTAGCACATAAATCACCTCCATTGTCAATTGTTAGCACCTTGATCTTCTCGTTTGTCTAGTTTTCAACAAGAGATTTAAACTCTTTGAGCTTATTGAAAACCTATGATTTCTTCCTCAGGAAATATAGCCACATCTTCTTGGAAAAATAATCTATGAAGGAAACACAATAAATATATTCTCCTAGTGAAATGACCAAAAAACGCCTTAACACATCACTGTGTATCAATTCCAAAATCCATTTTTCTCTTGAAGCTTTATATGTGAATCTAACACAATTTTGTATTTCCTATATGAAATTTTCACAAAAACTGACTTCGAAATTACAATCAGGAAAACCGTTGACCATACCTTTGTCATGCCAAGTCCTTTTTCTCCAATATGTCCCATCCTCTAGTGCCATAAAATGGTTGGGTTGACTTGATAAAGAACATTCAATTCTAGTTGAGTCGAATCAATAGCAATGTTGTTGTACCCAGTCAAGTCGTCACTCTCTAACAACTTGTCTAGGGTTCCAATTTGAACTCATTTCATTAAGACCATCTCTCCCTTGACTATTTTTCACCTATCCTTCTGAAATAAAGTGTGAACACTTGCATCACTCATTTTGATGAAAAACACCATATTTATTGTGAAACTTGGAATATGTAGCACACCTGGAAGGGTTATACTCCTCTCATCATGTAGCATAAGTTGGACTCATCCTTTCCCAAAAAGTTTGGTTATCGAGTCATCATAAAAGAATACATATCCTCCTTCATATCTCTCATATTCACAAAACCATTCTATATGAGGTGTCATATGAAAATATTCACTTGATTTGATCAACCAAACATCATGATCCGACCATGTATTTGTCGATGCCAGATACACATCTCCTCCTTTATATGGAGAAGTATTTTTCTCATTCGACTACTTCTTATCACATCCTGGAATGATCTCAATTTATTTCGACTTTCAATCTCTCTCTGATCTAGATTATATGAAGAATGAAATGAGATACAAACAAAATGATAGCAGATAACACATAAACACATTGAAACTCAACTTCTGTTAATGAATAAAATAGAAAAACATTGTAGAACACAAACGTGTTAGAATAGTGGTAGGTTATCTATCAAGAGAAAGAGATATCGGCTACACTCATTCGCAAATAAGCATTGCATAACACTCCATTGCATGCTTAAAGGACCTCCTTCACCTAGATTATATATCAAAGAGTGAGAGGAGAATAATTCCCATGATGCATGTGGGATAAATTGGTATAAGTTTACAAAATTCCCTAGTCATGTAAGACACTAGGAATTCTTGGGAGATCACCCATCATAGTACTACTCTATCCAAATCATGCTTAATTATGGAGTTCTAATGGGATATGATGCATTAACGATGTAGGAATTACGATAAATTAAAAAGAGAGATGGAATTACCTTACATTCCCCATCAAAAGAGTGAATATCATTCTTTATTAGAAAAGCATGCTCAGAAATGTTGATTCAATGGAGAAGGTGGATGGACACCGAGATACACCTGTATCAATCCTTCCCCCTTAGGAATCAATGGTCCCCACTGCATAAATTTCCCTCGGGAGATGGGGAATTTTTTTTCAAATCTAAACTTTGGTGAGCCACTTGCCTTGTTGAAGTAGATTTCCTACTTTTACTTGGCATTTGGACAGATGTCATGCTAATGGTTGGAACCATAAGCACACCTGAAAAGGGTCATGGTCAATGGAGCTATGTTGAACATATGGAAGACTCTAATTCTCTAGAAGGGATCATCTATAGATTGAACCATTGGGTAAGGGAGCACTGAACACCAAGTCAATGGAATGAAGTATGTGGTAGTGCAAAGGAACCCTTATAGGTGAAGAAGACATATCTTTGTGCTCCTATACAATCTTGTTGACTTGATTTTGGTGTATATAAAGGTCTTGGGATGATGTTGTAGAGGTCACAGTGACCTTCTGTTCACCTTCCAACTATATAGTGAAGAGGGAAAACTTTGTGGTATGAGCAATTACTTTGCGACACTATTTTTTTGAGATCGATGAAGTGGAAACAATAAAATCTAATTCTAGTAACCTATAAAGATGACCTCCTAGAGTAATACTGACACTACGGGGATGAGAATCATAGATAGCATGCCATTTCCATTTATTTGGTTGTCCTAAAATAACATAAAAAAATTCAAGTGGGGAAACATCACACAAAACCTCATCCTTGAAGGGATTGATGCTATAGGACAAGTGACACTATTGTATGATGTGAATGTCTCATCCATGGCTCAACCATTTGATGGTGTATGGTTGGGGGTGTGGAATCATTGACAGCTTCAATATATTGACAAAATTGAATGAGATCGGTTGGGGGTGTGGAATCATTGACAGCTTCAATATATTGACAAAATTGAATGAGATCAAGTTATTTTGACTCTCTCTCTCAATGATGAAATGTAAAGGGGTACCCTTTACCCACATTTTCAAGTGTAAAAGGTGTTCCCCCTCCTTAGGTTCCTATGGTTCTTCTGGTTTTATTGTTGTGGTTGTGATGGTAGTAGTGGGTTTTTCATTGATGATCTATTTCCCTGACAAAGAGAACTTATATTAATCAAAACCATTCACAAACTAGCTGCATACCAAGGATGTTCCACCCAACCATAAACACTATTGTTCCAAGTCTCGATAGTAGGTCACCCCTGATCCAGGGCTATGAATCCACCAGGATGGTTCCAAGGTGTCACTTGGCTTCCCAAACTAGCCAACACTCAATTTCTCATAGGTTTCTCAACACACAATAATCCAAATTACACTAGCTATTTTTTCTCCACCTTGCACAACCCAAGAGAATGGACTCCATTCTCTTCCACGTAGTCCCTCAGGATGTTCATCTCCTTCTAGATCTCCAATGCATATGGTCAATAATATCCATGCTGGGACTCTCAAGATTCACAATTGTGAACACAAATTAACACATGCTAATGCATCTCTGTCACACAGGCCTTAATTCATGGATGGAATACACCAGTGATTACTACAACCAACAAAAAAGGCTTCTTCCTAAAAAATTGGCCCCCATGTTCCAAATAAGAATAAGAATGAATGAGGAATGATAAATGAGCAATAAATGAATGAAGGAGTGAAAGAGTGAATGGACAAGAACCCCCAAACAACTCACAAGATGGGTTTATATATTTACTTCGAAATCAAGAACCACATGGCCTTCCCAAAGAAGATCATGTAACAAATTCTCTCAATTAAAGTAATTATGGGTAAATAAAATATAATAAAAATACTTAGCCCCTTAATCCCCCTCTCTCATGGAATCATAGCCCCCTATAATTCTTTTCCTTGTATGTCTAGCATCCAATGATGTACTTTATTATTAATAATGATCAAAACATTACATTTCTTAGGCATGTTTGCCTCTTTTAATTGATTGGGAACTTGAGCCTATCATAAATTAAAAAAAATACATTATTTAATATGGGAAATCAAAACCAAGTTATTATAGGTCCAACATGCATTCCTTCCATGAGAATTTCTTTCTGCATCATGGGAAAAAATATATCCAAATATTACTTGGGTTGTTTCCTCTTCTTCTTCATTTGCAACGTGTCCAACTGGGAGATTAAAGAATTAAATACATCAGTCCTGAAATCCTCTAACATGTTCCAAATGTTTTCTCATGTAACTCCACTTCCAACATTATTTCCAGTCTTTGTCAATGTATCTCTTCGTCTCTTTCCATTTTTTGAAGTACCTATGGAATATTTGTGAGAAATTTCCAAGATGACATCATAATATTGCTGGGAGATATCTCCTATTCCGATCAAGTTTAGAATTTGAATGAAATCGTCTTGGATTCATCTAAGGAATAATACAAGTCATGTCTCAAGAGACAAATATCCTTTCCTTTCCCTTTGAAAATTATAGTTGAATATTTAAACATAATACTCAAGGCTCTTATCTTCATGTTGTGTCATTCTAAAGACTTCTTCCCTCCTTTCTTTTCTTTTACAATAATCTTGGTACTTTTCCAAGAACTTCTTCGCCATCTGGTCCCATGTGTGGATGTTGTCTTTGCCAAGGCCCATGAACCAACACAATAATGTTCTTGAGTGTAGCAGGGAAAAGTTTCAATTTATGGGCATCTAATACATAATCGTAACTTTTTCAAATCACATCGAATTCAAAGAGGAAGGTTTTTGGGTCTTCTTTAAGTAGAGTATGAAAATTTGGCAGGGTTGAATGAGGGATATTCTTCATTTTGGTCTCTTTAGTTGACCCTTTGATTGGAAATATCAAGGAAGAGGTTTCTTCCTTGATAGTTTCGTGTGACATCTCCCTCTGAGGGTTATCTTCTATTTCTAAAGGTGCTTTAGGAAAGATGAAATCCCTAGAGTGGTATTATTTGTTTATTATAACCTTTGAAGGAGGGACTTTTATTTTCATAGAACCTTGTACAATGTTGGGCCCTTCGTTTTGTTGAATATAATTTGCCCACAACCCATTGCAACTTCATTTTGGAGAATGGAAGTTGTGCAAGCTGTTGAGAAGTGGGACAAAAGACAAAATAAAGAAACATCAAATGGTTAAAGGGACAGTGGAGCATCATCTTTGAGGAAAGAAGTTGCAACACGATCAAGAAAAGAAAGAAATCTCGGGTTCTTAACCAACAATATCATATTATATATATGATACTGATGTGATTGTAAGAGGCTAGTAATGAAAAGCTAATGAACGAATGAAAGGTTAATGAAAAGGTTGTAGTGTCATTGTTTTCTAGTATGTTAGTCCAGAACTATTACTATTATTGTTGTTAATATTGATGTTGTGATGAGAGTCACTGACGTAATGGGCCAATACTATAGCATAGCTGAGTTTGGAGATCTACGTGAGAACCAAACAGACAATGTATCATATTTTGGTATTGTCAATATAATCAAAGGCCTAAATTTTGAATATACATCTTGTGTATTTATTCCTAATGCATGAATGGAATGTTTTTCTTTATTATATTTAGGTCTAATATACTTAAATGCTTCTTTATGAATGGAAACAAAACTTTGTTTCTTTATTTCCCCTGTTAGGAATTCCTCAAGACTATTACATTCTTATTCTATCTTTCACAAGACTACATTGAGCCTTGATACTTTAGAGGTATGTCTAAGTATTCTCCTTACCTTTCCCTCTCTTTCATGTCTCGCTTGTGCTTCGGGTGAGACTTCTTCCCTCCTAGGAAGATGGAAATACCAGTTCTCTAGACTATTTTGGTACCTTTTGTTGGTAACCTAAGAAGGACCCTGGTCTGAACACTTTGCGCCAACAAAATGGTTTTGTTTCCAAGACCTATGCCTTAAAAGGGAACCTGTGAGGAGAATGCTTCCACGGATCTATAGATCTAAGATTCAACAATGGTGGGAGAGAAATTGTCACACCTTTATATCGAAGGAAGTGGAGTGGTGAGGTAAAAGCGAGAGGAATACAAGAGATTTTGTCTTTTACTATGAAAGATCGAGCGACCAGTATGAGATATTCTTGGTTAAATTTTTGGAAGAACTATTCCATTATACAGATAGGCTCCAAGAAGATCTAGAATTCCAAGAACATGTCAAGAATACCTATACTTAATATACACAGAAGATCACAACACTTCATCAGCTGGATCACCAGATCACGCGAGCAGTTGATTTCTAGGTTCATACGACTCTGGAGGGATACATCGTTGAATTTTCAGCCGAGAATCACCAATATTTTTCACGTGCAGAAGAAATTTTCAAAAGTAGTGCACACGACCGATTGTTGAGGGAAATTACCCTGTGGATCAAAGTATTCTTGATGGAGGAGGTGATGATAAATATTCCCTTAATTGAGATGGTATCCTAAACACCTATGCTTGGGGTAGGGTGATTTTCGGGTATGATCATGACTTGATAAAGGGGAAGGGTTATTTGACATGTGGGGGAAGATCAAGAAATGAATGTAAGAAATGAGCGAGCCTTAAGGAGAGCCGCCATTTTTTAGAAGTGGTGGCACAAAAAAGTAAAGAAAGCAACGAGGCAATCTGAGGTGTTTCAAAATGAAATCAGATCAAGAGGATCAGATAAAAGAAATAAGGAAGAGTTGAGGAAGGTGAGAAGACAAAAAAGACTAGCCAATATAATATTGTAGCAGAGAGAAGTGAAGAGAGGAAGGATTCCCCAGATGGGAAGACAAAGAAGGTATATACCTTGCAGGAGATCAAGAAAATTCAGCCCCGATATCAGGAAACATCAGGAACTAGGCAAAGAAGAATGCTCAAGAGGAAGAGAATGATACCCCCCAAATCAAAGAAACTCGCCTAGATTTCAATGGAACCAACCCTGAATCACCCATCCCCCAGTTGTCCTCTATTCCCATGATAAATTCTACACCACCTACTTATGATATTTCTATTCCATCGCATCCAGTTAGCCAGAATCTGTCTGTAAGTGCAAAGACTAGGAGAATATTTGGATCCCCAGGTGCATCGCAACCAAGACTGATAGGTTTTATTTTAATAGGAGATTTGAGACCCATAATGGCTGGGAATATGGGAGTATCGATCGCCTGATAGAAAAAATTTTGGGGTAAAGGGGACGAATATGTAGATCAAAATCAGTTCTTTTGTGAATCTATCTGGAGGTCCAAAGGGACTCTCAATGAAAATAAGTTAGTAGAATTTCATACTACGTTGAGAGGTCATGCCCTCGAATGGTATATGAAGGATATTGAACCTGGGATGCAAGGACAAGAATTCACCCTTGGCCAATTTCGTTTGAAGTTCATCATCCAATTTAAACTACCGCAGTCAGAGTAACAATCTCTCTCTGAGTTGTGGGAGATTCAACAAAGGGAAGGAGAATTTGCCTGGGAGTACAACCAAAATTTTAAGGATGTTATTGGGAGGCTAGCGCATCCAATTCATGAAGATCACCAGAGGTAGTGGTACATACACGGATTAATACCTTTGATGAGAATTACTTTAACACAACAAAGGATAGCCACATTAACATATGCCTTGGAAAAGTTGATGAAGATCGAAGCCATGGAAGGTTATCCAGGAAATCTGAGAATGACCAGGTCTCTGGTGGATGCAAATTTGTCACAAATTCAGGGATGAATCTTAGCGTTAATGAAAAATATTCAAGAATTAACCACACAAAGACCAGGACAACCTTAGGTTTGGTGTATAGGATTCTACACAGAAGGGCATCTAGCAATTGAATGTTCACGCATAAGGGGAATGAGACCTCTTCATGATCAGATGAGACCTTCTTCAAGACCCACAGGAGGAGTTGCGTAAGTATCTACAAATCCAACATTTAATACTCTGGGGTTATACAATTCTTTTCCATGTGCTCAAACCTCTCAGATAATAGAGTATTGTGAGATTTGTCAGACGCACAGACATGCACCAAGGCAATATCCTATTATGGAAAATTACACAATTGTTCCCAATATAATACATTGTTAGTTTTGTGTATCTAAGACCGATGGCACAAATAAATGTAGATCATTGGACGCCCTTGCTTATAGATTGGACTGGACAACATTCAGAGTAAATGAAACCCCTAAAGCACCTGACAGAGGTCGGGGAGGTGGGGCTGGAGGTGGATTCATAGGAGGGAGAAATGGAGGTAGAGGGATGATCCGATGCTACAAATGCAATGAAAAAGGTCATTTCACCAGAGAATTCCCTCACCCAAGATGACCATGGTGCTTGCACTGTACGAATAATGGACACACAACTGAAGACTGTCCAGAGATGATCGCAAAGTAGGAAGATAGGGTTCATCAAAAAGGAGATAATATCATAATCTCATAATTAAAAAGGGGAATTGAGGGAGAAAAACTAACCAAAGATTAAAATAATCACTCATGGAGGAGAAAATACTGGGGAAGATGTAAATAGTCAACCCAAGATTCAGAGAGCTATTCCCAAGGACGACATGTACGATCTTGTGAAACAAAAGTTTTTTTTCAAAAATACAATAGAAATATTTAAGAGTATTCCCACTGTAGAAGTTATGGAAAATATTCCTGGAGCTACCTCTCAACCTAACCTTGTGCAAGCCCCTACCTCACCACCAACAACCAAGAATTCTGCAATTACAAGAAGACACCCTGAGCAGTCTCAAAGTGTAATCAATATTTGGTTTCATTTATTCTTTGATATCCTATGGGATGACCAACTTACTGAGAAGTTGTGTATCACGTTGTACTTGATACTAGGAAATGAGGGAACCACTAAATCCATAGTAACGACTAACCTCCCTGAGAAGAATACCCATAGAATACAAAGAAGAAAGGTGTGAACATCAAAATAATTTAGGTTAGAAGCCCAATTAAATGAGTTTGAAATCAAAGACATCATGCTAGATTTGGGATTAGATGTCAACATCCAACCCAAAAATACCTAGGAAGATTTGGGGAAACCTCATTTAGTATATTCCCCCATCCATCCGAGAATGGAAAATTAGTATTGCATTTTCCTAGTAGGAAGGCTAGAAAATATGGAAATAGATGTTGCTGGAGTTATGACCAGATATGATTTTGAGTTAATTGAAATCATGGGAGACAAGGACCCCTACCCTTCTCTGCTCAGGATTGATTGGGCATATGAAAATTATGCTATCATTGATCTAAAGAGAGACACCATGACGATTGACGCAGATGGGATAAAAGTAGTTCAACCCTTAGCTCCTTGTCTAGGGCCTAGATATATTGAACCAATGAACCATAATATGGAGTCAGAAACCCTTGACCAATTATACACCTTCACGACCGGTATGAGACCAAATTATATAAATCATACTATAGTTGGATCAGTAAGTTGGAGAAGCATACAGTCTGTTGATGAGGATTTGAAAGCAACATTTTACAATTGGCAGCAAAGTTCATATGAACGATTCTCAAGGCGATGTGCAAATTTCATAGAAATAATATGGATTGGAACTAAGGTTAGAGAACCCCCTACATACGGTGGTACCTCAGAGGTACACAATTTTCTCGCTAGCATGGAAGAAAATATAATGATAGAACAAAGGATATTTTTTCTTGACTTAACCTTGCAGGATACCCTCGCTAGATGATGGGCCACTCATAAATCCTTGATTATGGAGTGGGAGGATGAAAAAAAATCCATCCAATTTCGATTCCAAGGGAGGGATCGGATGAAAGAATAAATGAATATATATTTTCAAGATGTGCAACTATTCAAAGGACAATCTGACCCTCGAGTTCATATTGAACATTGCTTAAAGCAGTGGAGAGTTGCAGAGGTACCCTCTCACCTATGGGTCCATGTATTTTTCCATTTATTGGGGCCTACTCCAAAAGCTTGGTATATACAAGAGGAGACCATAAGATAAATGAACTATTGGTAGACCTTACGAGAACATTTTTTCAAGGATTTATCCTTTACAAGTAAGTACCCCAAGCTCAACACAGTCCTTCAAAGAATCCGGGAAATGATTTTTACCGACATTTGTAAAAAGAGATCAAGTCTAGTAGTATGTGTTGACCATGTTCATTTTCTTCAGTCTAGGTTGAGCCTTGAAATTGATAACATAATTGTACCTTGCTTTAAATTTGAGAGAGACAAATAAAACCATGATGACTTAGAATAACTTAGAAATTTATATATTCAAGAAACAAAAGGAAGTAGAGAGATTTATGATACCATACCTAGTCACACCTGTAGTTCCTATAATCACCCATTGAAGTTGCAGAAAGTCAATGTAGGGAGCGTAGAGAATCCTAAGATAGCTTCTATATGAGACTACTGGGATGAGAAAACTATGAACGAAGTACATAATCTGTTGCGAGAGTATGAGGACCTATTTCCGAAAACATTCTCAAAACTAAAAGGCATAAAAGGAGCCATGGGAGAAATGAAAATAAAATTGAAACCAGACTCAAGACCTGTGAAACACAAGTCGTACTGACTTAATCCAAGAATAAAATAAAAGGTTAAGAAATAAGTGGACAAAATGCTTGCAGCATGACTTATTTTCCCAATCGACGAAGCAGAGTGGATTATCGCCATAGTTATCTAGAGTAAGAAAGGTACATAATATATTCAGGTCTGTGTGGATTACAGGAGTCTGAATCCTGCATGTGTGCATGATCTGTTTCCAACACCTTTTAGTGACGAAGTATTAGATCAAGTTGCAGGAAAAGAATCCTATTCATTTCCAGACAAATTCTTAGGATATCATCAAGTCAAAATAATAGAGGAAGACAAGAAGAAGACTACATTCATAACCGAATGGGGATCATTCACATACAATGTAATTCCCTTTGGTTTGAAGAATTCCCTTGTAGTCTTTTCTCGGATTGCAATAGCAACATTTCGAGAATTCATACACAAGTTTGTAGAAGTCTATATGAATGATTGGACGATGTACATCCTGTTAAAAGAACATATCGGGATACTCCGACTAATGTTTGATCGATGTCATGAAATGAAGATATCTCTGAATCTAAGAAAGTGTATTTTCTTTGTACCTCATGGAAATTTGTTAGGCCATATTATATGCAGAGAAGGAGTCCTTGTAGACATAGATAAAGTTGCAATCATTCTGAACATGCCTCCACTTACAAGTGCCAAAATTTTGCGCTCCACACTGGGACATATAGAATATTACTGCAAATTCATCAGAAGATATGCAACTATTACAACACCCCTTGAGAAATTGTTGAAGAAGTCTGATCTATTCCAATGGAGACCAGAGTGTAACAAGGCATTCAACACTCTCAAAGAGAAACTAAGTAGTGCACTAATCTTGATATTTCCCAATTGGGAAATTGAATTCCATGTACATGTGGATGCATCAGGCATCGCCCTGGGAGCCATTTTAGAGCAACCAGGGGAAGGGAATATGGACCACCCTATCTACTTTTCCAACAAAAAACTATCACAAGATGATCACAACTAGACAACCACTGAAAGGGAAGGTTTAGCTATGATTTATGTATTACAAAAGTTTAGACACTACTTGTTAGGATTGCATTTCAATTTTTTCACTGACCATTCTACATTAAAGTACCTAGTCAATAAACAAGTATTGGAAGGAAGGATTTGCAAATGGCTACTTTTGTTTCAAGAATTTTCATATGAAGTAATTTTCAAACCAGGAAGATTCAATATAGGTCCATATCACCTTTCTAGGTTGGAATCAGGGGAAAGTGGTGGAGTAGTGGATGATAAGCTCCTATATGTAGACCTGTTTCGAATTAAGGCCATCCTGAAGTATCTTGAAGACATCATTTTCTTCCTCAGTACAGGGACCTACCCAGAAATGTACTCTGCAACCTAGAAGCAACATATGGTGGCTCATGCAACAGACTATCAATTGATTTTCGGGAAAATTTACAAATTGGGACTCGACAACATCCTTAGGAGATGTGTCTTGAACCATGAAAGGCATGATATCCTGTGGGAATTCCACAATGAAGTTGCAGGAGGACATGTTGGAGATAAGGCCACTGCACATAAGGTACTTCAAGATGAATTATGGTGGGCCATGTTAATTAAAGATGCTAAGGAATATGATAGATCTTATGACATCTTTGAGAGAGTAGGGAATCCATCACACATAGATGAATTACCCCTTTATCGAGTCAGAGCACTTTAGGCATTTGAGAAGTGGTTTTTTTATTTTATTGGACCGATCAACAGCCAGACTAAACACTCCAAGGGTAGATACATAATTACCGCAACTGATTACCTTACAATATGGGTTAGAGCAGAGGCAGTCTAAGACTGTTATACAAATACAACTGCTAGATTTATCTTCGAGAGCATATTAACTCGGTTTGGGTATTCTAGAAGTCTAACCAATGATCAAGGAACTCATTTAATTAGCAGTACAATCGCAACATTGACAACTGAATTTCTTATACAACACCATAAGAGAAACCCCTACCCTCCACAAGATAATGGTACAATAGAAGCATTTAATAAAATTATGGAAAGAGGACTAACAAAAGTATGTTGTGCAAACTAGAAAGACTGGGATCATAGAGTTCCAATAGTCTTGTGGGCTTACAGAACTACCATGAAGAAGTTACAAAGATATACCCCATTTCAGTTGGTCTATGGGAAACAATTTTTTGTACCTGCAAAAATTATTACCCCTAGTCTTTATATAGCATAGGCTACACACATGATAGATGATGAATCAGTTGTGCATAGGATTACAAACTAGAAATAACTTGAGGAAATAATATTTTTAGCAAATTTTCATTAGACAATTGAGAAGGCCAGACATAATTCTCGGCATGGAAGGAAAATTAAGGATAAAATATTTGCACAAGGGGATAAGGTACTACTCTATGACAACCGATATCATAAAAATCCAGACAAGTTTCCCATAAATTGGTTGGGTCCATTCATGGTTGAGAAAATTATATACTCTAGTGCAATCAGGCTCACACAACTAGATGGTATCCTTCCGCCAGGATGGGTGAATGGCGCCCTCCTAAAAACCTACATTTCTAAATCTTGAGCCAAAGAATGGTTTCTCCAATCCAAAGGATCATGTACAATATTTAGATTTGCATTTCTTGTAATTTATTTAATTTAGTTCATAAACATCGAAGTGTACATTTAATGCACCATGACATATATTATTTTTCAGTCTGAGTGTTTCTTTTGCACAAAACATCTTACTCAACTGCACAGGATTGGAAGAGCCACCATTACATTAGATGAAGTGGTTTAATATGATGGGGACCCCCATTGTGGGTGGAGGGAAGGCGAATTTAGGCTCAACCATAGCCCATGTGGCACATGTATCCAGTCGAGTCATACACTTTATGAAAACCACTGTAACTTGTCATAACTTTCCATTAAGCCATAAAGGTGTGATACATGCAGATGGCATAGATGTCCACACTATTCTTCTCGACCATTAAAAGGATAATCCCCTTAGCTCGACCATGTCCCTGTCAGTCCGTTCATTAAAATCTAAGATCAGTTGATAGATCCTACCCCATTATCCTTCTCGTTAGACACCTAAGACTAAAACCATCTTTATGGCCTAATAATAAGTGTCTTTATGTGCGCTTACAAAATATTTTCAGTTGTCCAGTTATAATACCCTACCAATGCACAAGCAATCGTCATTGTTTGTTGTTAGCCATATTTTGAAATTAATACTATTGCGCATACCCTGAGAACTTTTCATTCTCCTATTACAAAGCCGACCTTAATTTACCTAGCATATCTGTAGTGGCCATATTATTTAACATCAATTAATTCTACAAACATAACAGTAAAATTTAATAATTCCTTTTAATTGAGCACATACACATTTTAAATTGATCAACGAATAATAAAATTTTATAACAAAATAAAACAAATACACAATTTAAATTACCTTGGTCTGATGCTACCCCTCTGCTTTCCACTTGCCTTGTTGACCGCTGCTGAACTGTGTAAACATTTCCCAAAACCTTGTTCCACCCTTCCAACTAGGACAACTTCCTAGCTCCAGGATATCATATGGATATCCTGGCCCCCGTGCCCAAAACCTCCAGCAAACCGGTGCCTGTACTGATCCAATCTGACTACAGAACTCAACTCTCCTCAGTGCAATCCAAGCGAGACCTCCCCCCAAAATTCCCGTAGAATGGTAATGCCCCCTTCCTAAACCTCCTCCGACCCCCATATCCTTCCTTCACCACCTCTTTCATTTACTTCCTTACCTACACTTTTATTACCTTATCCCCTTATAATTAATATCTTATCCCTTTTAATTAATATCTTATCCCTTTCCGTGTACGTAACCTTTTTAATTTAAACAATATAACTTATTATCCCTTTTAAATTTAATACCTATGTTATTGAATATAATAGGTAGTTAATTAATTAATTAATTAATCAAATACGTAATTAATATCATTAGACCAATCTTTGTTTAGTTATTAACATGTTAGGAAAAATTAATTACCTAATAAATCTTTTACTTAATAATCCCTAAGTATATATTCTACTAGGGTTGTTACATACACCCAC
>SNQJ01S0099246.1:18668-31053 GCA_010110895.2 Picea sitchensis | reverse complement strand
CCCATTATTACAAAATATAATCCCTTTAAATCCTCACACATATCTCTCATATATCTTAGATAAGATATTCCAACCAAATCTCCATGATCTTCTCCTTGGAATGGGCTTGAATTATCTCCTCAAATATTGAAATGATGGAGGAAATATTCAAAAAGACCTTTGAATTAATCCTTCACATATTCCTACACATTACAAATCTCACACATATTTGAGATATATATGAAAACATGTCAACTTTCTAACATTTAATCACAAATTCCCTTTTAATACTAAAATGAATAAAGTGGAGAACAATATGGTGAAACCCAAGTATATTTATGGAAATGATATCGTGAAAGGTTAATGGGGCGATGAAATGTGAAGAATGATGAAGGGAAAGATGGATGAAAATATGACATTTATGAGCCCCAACAACTATATATGCAGGACTGAAGTAGAAGTAATCTAATCTAAATTGCTGAAATGAAATTAATCTAGGAAAGCAATACAACATGTGAAGAGTTGAATGACAAAAGACATATGTGAGCTCACACAATATATCAATCTCAAATTATATTACAAGAGGCAAATGACAAAGCATGAAAGAATAACAAAGCTAAGATTCAAAGCTAAGAATCCCCTTCTCCTAATTACAAGACTAAATTATGAATTACATGATTCTAACTCCTCCTCATGAAGAGAGAGCACTCTCTTATATACATGAAAATCTTGAAGAGTCTCATAATTATAGATCCACTATTCTCTCAACCATTCTCAACTACTTTCCCATTATTAGAAGATATGATCCATTCAAATCCTCCACACATCTCTCACATATCTTAGATAAGATATGCCATCCAAATATTCCATGATCTTCTCCTTGAGCTCTCTTTCAAATATTCAAAGTTTGAAGATGTAATTCGAATTTGAGGATAGGTGGTGAATTTTGACTTAGATGAAATCTTCACATATGCCTACACACATCATCAAACTCATCCAACCTTGATATATAATGAAAATATGTTATTTTTCTAATATTTAATCATAAATTCACTTATAATACTGAAATGTATACAATGGTAAATAATAAGGAGAAACCCTCATATATTTATGAAAATGGTATGATGGAAGGTTAATGCGATGATGAAATGTAAGGAATAGTGAAGGAAAAGGTGGATGAAAATACAACATTTCTAAGGCTCAACAAGTGGCTGAGTTGAAAGCCTATGAATTAGATGTGGGTTCCGACTCTGAGTCAGAACTAGAAAGGGGGTACATGTTATTGACGCATAACCCAGTGGTATCGTTCTTACCACCAAGCTCCAGCCCAGTGAAATAGATGGGCCATAAGAAGGAGAGCACATTTTTCATTCACATATGTGGGTGAAGGGTACCCTGTTGCACTTCATCGTTGATAGCGGTAGCCATAAGAACCTCATCTCAATAGATGTTTTCAAGAAACTTTCCCTGCCAACAATGTCGCACCCACATCCCTACACCATCGGATGGATCTGCCAAGGAAGCGACATCCACATCAGCGAACAATGTTTCCTGTTATACGACATCAAGCCCTTCAAGGATGAGGAATTGTGTGATGTTTTCACTCTTGAGGTTTTTAATGTTCTTTTGGGCCAACCATATTTATGGAAATGTCATTATGTATATGAGTCTAGGCCCTATAGTGTTATTATTACTTTGAAAAATAAATTTTACAGGATTTAACCGAGGCAGTCCCACCCAGTGCTATTTCCTTTATCTCTACCAAGCAATGCAAAAAGGTCATCTCTCAGACATGGAATTTTTTTTTCTTCGTGATTATCTCACAAAATGAGAGAAAGATCGCAGACACATCCAGGGTCTTCATAGCCAACCTCTCCACATAACATAAGCAAGTGGATAAGGTCATGGAAGAATACTCAAATATCTTTTCCTCACCAACCGAGGTACCTCTACACTGTCAGATCAAGCACCCCATCAATTTGACCCTCGGTGCACCACTTCCCAATGGGCCAGTCTACCGCCACTCTCTGTTAGATAATGAGAAGATTAAGTAGTAGATCCAAGAACTTCTCCACAAGTGGTACATCCATCCGAGATCATCACCTTGCGAGAGACCAATCATTCTGGTACAAAATAAAGATGGAACCTGGTGACTTTGCATTGATTACCGGACCCTGAATAAAATCACAGTCAGAAATTGGTACCCAATTTTCTGAATCGATGACCTCCTTGATTAGCTCACGGGTGCCAAATACTTCAATAATATTGATATGAATTTTTTCTACCACCAGGTCCCGATAGAACAAACAGATGCATGGAAGACGTCCTTCAAGTCAAAGGAAGGTCTTTTTGAATGGTTGTTCATGCCCTTTGGTTTGAAACATTCTCCAGCCACTTCCATGAGGATGATGGAAAATATCTTGCAACCATTCACCAATACTTTTGTAGTTGTGTATCTGGATGGTATCCTCATTTACAAAAAGACTTGGGAAGAACACTTACAGTATATTCAATAGGTTTTTCACACCCTTCGATAGCACCAACTCTATGCCACTTGGAAAAATTCTCCTTCAGCATGGACAAGGTTCATTACCTAGGCTACATCATTGATCAACATGGAGTACATGTGAATCCAACCAAAATCCAAGTCATCCATGACTTTCCAACCCCAACCACATTCACTGAGATTAGAATATTCTTGGGCCTTGCCAATTTATATCGAAGGTTCGTGTTGGGATTCTCCCATTTGCATGGGCCCTCAGCCAAGTAACCAGGGGTGGTGGTAAGGAGAAATTTGTGTGGGGTTGGTCCCAATAAAAAGCGTTCGATGATTTTAAGAAACGCTTGTGCTCAACCCCAGTACTTTCACTATCGGACTTGCAACATGCCTTTGAGATCAAGATAGATGCTTCAGACTATGTTGTGGGCATCGTTCTCACTTAGCACGACCACCCCATGGCCTATCATAGTGAGACACTATAAAATGTTTTTTTTAAGTACCTTGCTTATGAGAAAAAAATGTACTCCATTGTGTAAGATTGTCACTAGTGGAGACATTACATTCTTGGGAAGGAGACATTCATCCACACTGATCATAAGCCACCGCAGTTCATGCATACATAAGGAAAATTTCAGAATGATCGCCATCAGAAGTGGTTCATGTACTTGTAGAAATTCCACCTCAACATCAAGTATAAAATGGGAAGCACCAACCGTGTTACTGATCTCCTCAACAAACTGCTAGTCATGGAACTCACCACGGTGCTAAAATATTGCATCCATGAGACCTCTTGATGGCCCCAACACTATGAGATAGACCCATACTTCTCCACCACCTACCAAATGTTGGGCGCAAATGCAATTGTCACTAATTTTCATCTTCAGGATGGGTTGTTGTGTCGTCTAGACCATATCTGCATTCCATCAAGAAAGCGAGGGAAGTTGATATGGGAAGCCCACTACAATAAGGTGCCAGGACACTTCGGCATCGAAAAGACAGTTGCAATGTTGAAGAAACATTTCTACAAGCTGAAACTTTGACAGGAGGTCAGCAAGTATATCAGGTCCTACACTACCTACGCAATTTCCAAACCGACCACTAAGAAATAGGGCCTGTACACCCCTCTACCTACTCCTGACAAGCCATGGGAATCCATATAAATGGACTACATGTCGGGCCTCCCATCAACCAAGCGAGGAAATGACTATGTTTTTGTGGTTGTGGATATCTTTTCTATGATGGTGATTCTAACCACCTGCAAGAAGAGCATCATAGAAAAGGCCACTGCCAAGCGCTTATTTGAACGAGTCTGGGTACATTTTGGAATCCCACAAACCATTGTCTCAGATCGTGATAGTTGATTTATCAACACATTCTGGTCAAGCCTCTAGTCACTTCTTAACACCAAGCTCACCAAATCGACAACCTTCTGCCCCATATAGATGGTCAAACCGAGGTCGTAAGTCGAATGATTGTGCATATCCTACACATGTATAATTCCAAGCACCCTCACACATGGGATGAGATTCTCCCCTATGTTTAGCATAGTTACAATCGATCCCTACATAACTCAACTGGCCATAACCCCTTTCAGGTGGGGTTGGTATTCCAACCATTGGGTCTCATAAATGTTTCATTATCCCTTGTAGTCACCTCGATCGACTCATATCCTTCTCAAACTGAAGTTGACAAAGCCACTCGGTTTATTGAGTGGATCCAACACATTCGCCAACATGTTTAGGATATCTTACAGAAGTCCAATGACAAGTACAACCAATTCCATGATCAACACCAAGTGCCACATAAGTTTCAGGTGGGCGACAAAGTTTGGTTTCACTTGCAGAAAGAGTGCCTTATAAGACCCCATTGGAAGCTTTTCCCACCCCACTAGTACATACTGAAAAAATGTTCGATGTTCTATTTGAGATGTTATGGACAAAATTGGCCATACTGTCGAACAATAGAGGAAATTTTAATTTTTTTTCTCCATATTGCCCAATAACGTCGATATTGCGATGCCATTGGATTTTTGTCTCTCTTGTGATGTCAGTAAAATAGTCGTCACACCTGTGACATTATGGAAACTAGGTTTTCCCCCTCCCAGTGGTCACCTAGTTTTTGACCAAGTCAACATTGACTTGGTCAACTATCACTAGAATTGTGGCGTTATAAAATCTACAAATATGTTGCATTTTACGAATGTTGCGACAAGTTTTCTATAATAACGACACTTCAAAATTTGGTATAAGTGGGTCTTCTGGGGAGAACACAAAACATGTATTTTTTCAGTATATGTCTATGGGGAAGAATGTCAAAAAACATTAGAGTTGTGAAAATAATTTAAGAGGGTGAAAAGGGTGGTGGTAAATGTTATTGCCCTTGCAAAAATTATTGTACTAGACATCCCGAAAGAGTTTTAATAGTGACAGCTAAAAAACATTGTAGAAAATATGGGCACATGGACGAGGGATCAAATGAATATCGTCCCATGGTAATTAGCTATATATACATTCATTATGTGTTTTAATATTTATTGTATTCTCAAAATTTTATATTGTTTTATACATGCACTAATTTTTCATTATTGTTTGTAATTATAAAGTTATATTTCCCCCCTAACTTTATGCACAAAGCACAAAGTAGTAGCAGAAATGATGTTGTAGTACAAGATAAAGAAGTCGAAGTAGATATTGAAGATCAAGTTAATGATCCCATGGAAGTAGATGAAAATAGTAACATAGTTCAAGATGATGGGACAAATCAAATGATCCAAGACTTATTCGTTCATCCAGATGAGGATCATGGGGGCAATAGTGATGGTATTTATGATGATCCTCTAATTGAAAAGGAAAATAAATGACTTTATAAAGGGTGAAGAGCAAATATTCTCTCCACTACATTGTTGCTGGAGAACTTGAAAGTTACGAATCATTTGTCAAACACTTGTATGACACGAATCCTAAGGTATGTAATATGTTTCATCACATCTACATAAAGGTTGACTTTTCCCCATTTTTTTTTGTGTTAATTAATGTGTAAAATAAAAATGCAATATTTACAATTACTATTCTTTACATTAACTATTTATTTTTTATGTTTTAGATTGTTACGTAAATTTTGGTTACCCTCATCAAATATTTCACCTTGCACATATCGAGATTTACATGCCATTATGAAAGACATTGGAATGTAGTATCAAAGTATAGATGCATGTCTTGATGATAATATTATATATTATGGACAACATGCATCAAAAACATAATTCCCAGTATGTGGTATCACTAGATATGGAACAGATCAAGTAACAAAAATGGTCCTTCGAAAGGTTCTACGACATGTTCCCATAATTCCACATTTACAGTGACTGTTCAGGGGCCAAAGCATAGCATAGTTTATGGATTACCATGCATGAAAGAGAATTGAATATGGCATTCTTCGAATTCCTGCAGATGGTTATTCATTTAAGGAAATTGCTGCAAAATGGCCAAAATTCATAGATGAACCTCGTAATGTTAGTCTTTCATTGGCAACTGATGATGTTAATCCATTTGGAGAGCTTCGATCTGTTTACTCAATGTGGCCTATTTTTTTTATCAACAATAACATTCCTCCTTGGATGTCAATAAAGAGGGAGCACATAATGTTGAAAATGATTATTCCAGGTATTTGTTTACATTAATTTTTTGAATTTAAATTTTTCATTTTTTTTCTTTTTTTGCATAACATATTTTATTTATTTATTTACGTACATATATACATACCATGGTAGTAATTTCATGTAATTTCAAACAATTAGGTAAGTACCAAGTTAAATATATGAATGTGTATATTGAGCCTCTTATTGACTAACTACTAAAGTTATGGGAGGGAATCACTATGTCTGACATCTGTAAACCAATGGGCAGAAGTGATTTCAATGTCGTGGAATAATTTTATGGACAATTCATGATGACCTAGGACTAACACATTTTTGTGGTATGTAACGTTCCATATTTCACGCTTGAATAGTATATAATTAATTGAATATATCATGCATGTTGTTTAAATAATCATTTTGTATATTAATAATTCACATTAATCCATCTGTTGCAGGTCTTCAAACAAAGGGTAAATTTATATGTCCATTTTGTGGTCCAAAGATGAAATCTCATTGGTCAAAAAGTTTAGGAAAGGAGGTGTTTGATGAGTATGGACACTTCCTCTCTAAGAACCATAAGTATCATACTACTAAAAATTATATTCTCAATGGGAAACAAGAGACTGGACTAAAACCACAAAGAATGACACCTCACCTATGGAAGTTGGCATATGACAGAATTAATCCTCAAGGTACACATTTTTTTATGTATTGTAAATGGAATCATGTTTTGAAAATTTATTTTAATTATTCATTTTATTTTACCAAATTTGATAAATACTATTCTAATTTGTTTTATGCTTCATCAATGGCGTTGTCGTGAAGGTAGTAATAATGGGCTTCCATGAGGAATGAAATGTTATCCTACTCAATTCATGAATTTTCCTTACTCTAAGGACATAAATATAGTTCATTTATTTGATACAATGCATATCGGGAAGAATGTGACAGAAACATTATGGCGAATCATAGATGGTAGGAGGGATAAAGAAAAAATTGTCAAAATTTGTAATGGCATTCAGGAAGCCAATCATGCAATGAAAAGTGTGATCCAATCAAATAATGATGGAGACCAAAATAAACTTCCATGGTTATTAATAGAGCAACAAAGCAATGGTGTAAAATAGGTCATTCAAAAAATTAAATTTCCCACAGGTTTTTGTTCAAACATAAAGAATATTTTAACTAATAAAGGTGAATTTGGTGGGGTAAAAACACATGGTTGGCATGCCTTCATTAAGGTAATTAATCATTTTAGTATTCATATTTATATATTGGTCGTATACATTTCTTGATATTCTTATATTTTTGTCTAGTTTTGAACAAGTAATGATTCTCTTTTATTGTTACAATATGTTCTACCTCTATCCTTCCCAAACGAATTTGACAACAATGCCAAACAAGTTATATATGATCTTGGAAAATACATGAGGTAAGTAGCTGCAAGATATATGCAAAAAAAAATCAATTTTTTGTTGTACTTAATGGCATGTGTTTTACTTGTAATGTAATATGTATTTATATGTTTTTTTGAAACGTGTTATTTTCTTCTGTCATGATCCATAGATGGTTGTCATTGAAAGAAATCCATGAAGATGATATAAAGTATTGGAAGAGAGAAATTCCTCGGCTAATGTGTGAAATGCAGAAGTATCTACCTCCAACATTTTTCAATGCACAAGAACACTACCTCATACACCAAGTTGAGGAGATTGAAATGTGTGGATCTATACACACAAGGTCAATGTGGATGGTGGAGAGGCACTTGAAATCATTGAAGGCTTTGGTTAGACAAAGAGCACATTCTGAGGGTTCTATGGTGGAGGAATATATGGTATATGAATCCATGGTGTATATTAGTCAATATCTTCCTAAATTAGCAGCGCAAGCTATGCATGTAGTGGATTGCATTTGGGATGTGAACTCCATCAATTTTTTTGAAAGGGAGCAGATGTTAGGGAAAGGTACAATGAAGAAAGTGAGAGGTAATTAAATTGTGGATAGTTCTAATAAATATAATTTTTTTTATTGTTTTTGTGTATATGATCATACTCATTTAATATTTATTCTTTCATCATTTATTAATATTTACAATGGTTATAACTAATATTTAATATTGGTGAATTGTGATTTTTTGATCGATCAGATGCTCAATATTGGTATGCACTACATTTATACATTGCAAACAATCTTGACTGGATGAAGGTATGGATTGATAGATGTAAAGAACGTCATGGTTGTAGGTTATCATGGAAAGAATTATCTGAATTGGTTAGAGAATCTCGTCGTAATGGATATTTGGATGTTACGCAGAGGAAAATAGATTTAGCATATTGTTTCAAAGATGGAAAGGCAAGCAAATTCACCCATTTTATTAAGTTATTTTATATTATATTAATGTTACTATAGGTGTTTTTTTTTCATATCAAAATTTCCAAGTTATATAAATATGTTTATTATTAATTGACAATGCATCGTTTACATGTATGGAATATTACAGTTGAAACACCACAAGGCTATGTGGTGCAATGATCATAAATTTCTCATCAAACAGTTGGATGAAACCAAAAAAACTTCTGATAGTGGGATAACTGTAGTATTTCATGTCACTAATGTTTCCTCTAGGAGTGACAGACGTCCTCAAGAATCTGAAAATAGATACTATGGGTTTTTGAATGATATAATTGAGTGTGACTTAAATTCATTCAAATTAGATTTGTTCTATGTCAAATGGTATAGGTTACGAATGCATGAACATGATGAGGAAAAACTCGTTATTCAACATGCCAACATATTTTCAATGATTAAAACAACAGTTTTTGAAAAAACAAATGTCTGCCAACAAGTCAATGTGAACAAGTCTTTTACTCAAAGGTTCCAGGTAAGAGGGATTGATCATTTGTTGTTAGATATGATCCAAGAGGAAGGCTAGTAAAGTATAATGTAGATGAAGAAGATGATATTGAAGAATAAGATGACGTAGAGATAGAGAAGGAAGAATATGGGTCGACAGATGAAGAAGACAAAGAAGATGAACTAGACGTAGGAGACAATGCACTAGTTCTTGATGATGATATCGATGAAGATATGCTCGAAAAAGACATTGATGATGATGATGATGATATCATCAATCCTTTCAACATTGTTTCTGAATCGGATGTTGATACAAATATCGAGTTGGATGATCAATAAGAAGATACATAAGAAGGATGATACAAATGTTGCATTGGTCGATGAGGTACGTAACGAGATATTTTAATTTGTATGAATTATTCTCTTTAAATAATTTTTTATGTCGGTTAATTACATGCTTTTAAGTTTTATTTATTTTTTGTTTTGGTAGTTTCTATGCATGATTACTATGTTTCTTTTTTTTTGTTTTCTATTTTATAGATTGGGTATTGGGGAATTGAGAGCGATGTGAGGGGTGGAGGGGCCATATGAGCTTCCACCTTCACATGGTTGGCCTTGTTTAGTAGAGAATAAATTATTCTCGAAACCAATAGAATCTCATTCATTCATCTTCATACTTAAACATCACTCACAGACCCACTTTATATATCGTCTCATCTCGTCCTTGTTTCATTTTAATTTTCTAATCGGTCAAAATTTAAAGGAAACAATTATTAAAAGACATTGTGCTAGGGATAGAGTACATGATGGACAACAATGACCTGTGAAATTTCAAGGAAAGTTCTAACAACAATTCTATAGAAGGGAACTTCGATGTCAAATTTCAATATAGTTCAGACAATGATTCTATAGAAGGGAATGATGAATGTTAACAATGAGAGATGCAACATGATGAACGTTGATGCAAATGCGGACGATCTCAAAGAGTATGTGGGTACATCATACATCCTTGAGTCTTGAAACCCTCACATACCGTCAAGGCATGTGTCTAGTCTAACCATGTCGAATTTCGATGCATACAGGAACATATTGAAGAAATTTCAATGTTGGCCCCATTCACTGCTCACTATGTGGGGTCAGTGCATGACATTTTTGGTGGGTGAATTGAAGCTTCTGTGACATCATCTCAGCTTGTTAATTCAATAATCAAACCCTCCTTAAGTATTATGCGGATACATCAAACATCCTTAAGTATCATGATGGGTGTTATGTTATCCTTAATTATTATGCAGGTTCGGTGGAAGAAATTTGTGATGGGTGTATTGGAATTTCCATGTCAAATTTCAAGATAGTTCCAACAATGATTCTATAGAAGGGAATGAAAAATTATGACAATGAGAGGTGCAACATGATGAGCATTGATGAAAATGTGGACGATCTCAAAGATTATGTTGGAACATCATACATCCTTGAGTCTTGAAACCCTCCAATACCATCAAGGCATGTGTCTAGTCTAACCATGTCTAATTTCGATGCATACAGACACATATTGAAGAAATTTCAACGTTGTCCCCATTCACTGCTCACTATGTGGAGTCATTGCATGACATTTGTGGTGGGTGAATTGAAGCTTCTGTGACATCAACTCAACTTGGTAATTCAATAATCAAACCCTCCTTAAGTATTATGTGGGGACATCAAACATCCTTAAGTATCGTGATGGATGTTATGATTGTTAGAATATAATGGATGTTCTCGTTTAACCATAGACAATATAACAATATTTTCACCCAACCATAGGCCGAATCCACCCCCGAGCACCTTAACCTTGACAGAGAATCATTCCGGAAGCAAACCCTAAACTGGATAGCCAAACAAAGGTGGCGCACCTTTCTCCAAGGATAGCACACCAAGAAAGATCAACAAGATCTGATCAGAGAGTCCAAACCATAGCCAAGAGAGAGTCCAAGACAAAATCTAAATCTGATAGCTGCAACAACAACTCTCCTCCAAACTTGTGCACAAACTGGCCAACTGCAGTGTGCACAAGTGTTGCTTCTGCAGTTCTAAAAATACTGGCCAAAATGAAGATTGGCCTCTTGTATTTATACTATTTCTAGGAGACTGCCTAGGCCAAATTCTCATTCTGGGTACTAATTATTTAGTATATAACATTTCCTTTAGCTGACTTCTTCTCTTAGAGACTAATAACCTAATAAAAGTCATTCTCTTGAGTTGAATTGTCTTCTAGAGTTATTAACCAATTAATTAGGGATTCTTCTTTCTTTCCGAAATATTTTATTCTCTTCAGGTTTACACATGGAGGTAAATACCTCCCACCTCTACCATAATATCAAAACTCCCTCCTAGCTAGGGAGGTATTGAAGGTAATGGTCATGAGCATAAACATACCATTCACCTGGTAGCATCAAAATAGTCGTATAGATTATCTCATGATTAGATCATGAGCACCATCATCACTATTAGTGTCATCAACTGCATCATCTCTTGAAACCATACTCCATATGAGTAATCAGAAACGATGTTGGATAATTCATTCACTCCATAGAGTGACATAAGAGCCATTCTTCTAATCCGTACATATAGTCACAATCAGTGGAACACATCCACCATAGTAGTATACATCTACTATCTGGAGACATACAGTCTCCATAACAATCATATCATCTGATATCAACCTGCACAGAAATTTTTTTTACGATATAAATTGAATCATATGGGCCATTCTTCCTCTCACGTCTGTGAGATATGGAAGAGCATTTTCCCTCAGAAGGTAAAACATCAATGATGAGCTATCTGGACTATTCTTCTTAAGAAATAAAGAATAATTTTCCCGATTTCTGAGCTTGGAACATTCACCTATCCGGGCCATTCCTCCATCACTAAACAAAGTGCAACCTGGAGAGAATGAGTCTACCCTAGGGAATTCCTATCCCTAATTGTTGAACCTGGACCATTCACCTATCTGGGTCATTCCTCCATTACTAAACAAAGTGCAACCGGAGAGAATGAATCTTCCCTAGGGAATGAATTTTCGGACCATTTCCTAAAGAAATGATTGTCCTACACCAACCTCCAAAATGGACCATTATTCAAGAAGAGAAACTATCCTAGACCATTCCCCCACATTGGCCACAAGGGTAATCATTGTCTATGGTACATCAACAATCCATCGAACCATTTTCATTATGAAAATGACCATTCGATCTGGACCATTTTTCAAACTGGAAAATTCCTATCCGTCATAAATCTAAAACCATTTTCCGAACTAGAAAGGAACTGCTCATCTTGGACCATTTTTCAAACTTGAAAAATGATTGTCCATAAATCAATAACACATCAGTGCTCCCTCCCAACCTGGGAGTCATCTCTTCCTTTTTCAATAAGGAAGTCGT
>SNQJ01S0099246.1:0-18068 GCA_010110895.2 Picea sitchensis | reverse complement strand
TCCATGTATATTGCAGACGATATAATGACTCATGTAGATGTATGTCTGGTTTACTGGAACAAGAAATCATCATAGTATTCTCCCTCCATCTGGGAGAACCTCTAGTTATGGATCTCGTAATGCTTATATTCATAAGTCTTCCATACACTGTTCTCCATCACAACTTTTAGTTCCTCTGCTTGATTTCTTTTAGTGATTTCACGTCAAACTGGTAGTCTTGTGATTCTTGATACAACGACTAGTTTTTCTGTCTTTTCTTTCTCTCTTGGAATCTTCATGTTCTTCCTCGTGTTTCTGTTTAGCTCTTGGGTCCATGGAGTTTTCTATAGATTCCATGATCTGAAGAGTCCAACTTATTCCTTTAATCATAGGATCATGGATGTGTATGGACAATCAGGGATACTTTTAGGCTTCTTTTCAAACAAGGCTTCTTCTTGAAGAAGGCTTCTTCTAAAGTCAAACTGAACACATACTTCTTTTCATGGTTGTTACCATGGATATATACTTCATCATATTCAATGGATCATAGGATTATCTCACTCCTAATCTTTGATTCATGTATGATTGAATGCTCTTCTTTTGGAAATATATAATCATTTCCCTACATCTAACAGATTCCATGCTTCTGTATGCATCCTTATTGCCTTCTGCAAAGTGTCATAAATCTTTCTCCAATTTCCTCTTGATTGTTGACTTCTTTTTGTTTTTTCTTCTTCTAGGTTTCTTTAATATTGATTCTGAGTTCGGCTTATCTTGCAGTTGTTACTTATGTAATAACTTCCACATGAATTGTTACTAGGGGTTGTTGATGTACTTCATCCTTTCATGTGTATTATCTTGTCTTAGAAGAAGAAGTTTGTTTCATCCTGCTTAGTCTTGTTTGAAGGTTCATTTTCTTTGACAACTGATGGTTCATGTGTTTCCTTCCTTTTATTTAGCTTGGTAAAATGATTCTTGTAGTGATCATATTTTCGACAGTTGAAGCAATGTATTTATGACATATCATTCTCTTGATTTGGCTTCTTCCTTGAGCCAAAATTCCTTTTGTTCCTAAAATTATTAAATCTTGTTGTGAAGGCTTGATCATCGTATTTATTTTGAGGTTTCTCTTTTGCACTAATCCTTGATTCTTCTTGTGCACAACAAGTCCAAATTTCTTCAAATGTAGGATATTCGTTCCTTCTGTTCATGCTTGCGGAAAATGCATCCCATGTCTTGGGAATATCGTTGAGTACTATATTTACCAGTTCCTTCTCTGAAATGATTTCTTCAATAGATTGTAATTGATCTCTTAACTGAGATATTCTCACAAACTATGATGTTATGTTGTCATCATCATTCATCTTCATGTCACGGATCTCATTCTTCAGACTCATTACGTGTCCAATGTTTTTGACTGAGAAGAGGTTTATTAGGGCATCATACATCTTCTTAGATGAATCAACATGGGAGATGTAGGGTATCAAGTGGTCTTTTATATAATCCACTATGATACTCATGGCATTGATGTCATTGTCTTTGAACTTCTCCATAACTGCAACGTTCTGTGGTTCCTTCTCTTTTCCTTCTTCAAACTCTGGTTCCACAATATTTCCTTTCACGATATCGAACACTTTATTCTTGGCAAGGATGAGATAAATCCTTGTATTCCATGCTTTGAAGTTAGAAATCCCTTCTAACTTGTTTTCTGATTTCATAGAGCAAGTCATGGTTGCTTTGACTTGGTCAACCCTAGATTTGACCAAAAGCTCAAACTTGACGTCTTAGCTTGCTGAGAGTATCGGGAGGTGCGCTCGGCTAGGGCGCACTATTCTATCTATAAATTAGATCAATCCCTTCACTTAAGGTGCCTCAACGAGAGGGTTAGGGTTTTGTTGTTGCAGCAAAAACTGGCTACAACTACAACTTCAACTAAGAAAATCCTCCCAATCTATCTTCCAAAGGTTATACTATCCGAAGATAGTGTGGGCCCATAACTTGTTAGAATATAATGGATGTGATCATTTAATGATAGAGAATATAGCAATATTGTCACCTAGCCATAGGCCGAAGCCACCCCCGAGCACCTTAACCTTGATAGAGAATCATTCCGGAAGAAAACCCTAGACTAGATAGCCAAACAAAGGTGGCACACCTTTCTCCAAGGATAGTGCACCAAGAAAGAGCAACAAGAGATTATAAGAGAGTCCAAACCATAACCAAGAGAGAGTCCAATCCAAAACCAAAATCTGATAGCTACAGCAACAGCTCTCCTCCAAACTTGCGCACAAGCTGGCCAACTGTAGTGAACACAAGTGTTTCTTCTGTTTTTCTGAAAATACTGGCCAAAATAAAGACTGACCTCCTGTATTTATACTATTTCTAGTAGACTGCCTGGTTTGACTTCTCATTCTGGGTACTAATTCTTTAGTATATAACATTTCCTTTAGCCGACTTCTTCTCTTGGAGACTAATAACCTAATACAAGTCATTCTCTTGAGCCGACTTGTCTTCTAGGGTTATTAACCAATTAATTAGGGTTTCTTCTTGCTTCCCAGAACATTCTATTCTCATCAGGTTTACACGTGGAGGTAAATACCTCCCGCAGCTACCATAATATCAACAATGATATCGTTAAGTATTATGCACGTTCGGTGGAAGAAATTTTTGATGGGTGTATTGGAAGTTCCATGCCAAATTTCAAGATAGTTATGACAATGATTCTATAGCAGGGAATGACGAATGATGACAATAAGAGGTGAAACATGATGAACGTTGATGCAAATTTTGACGATCTCCAAGATTATGTGGGGAAAGCATACATCCTTGAGTATTTAAACCCTCCCATACCTTCAAGGCATGTGTCCTAGTCTAACCATGTTGAATTTTGATGCATACAGTCACATATTGAAGAAACTTCAATGTTGGTCGCTTTCACTACTCACTATGCGGGTCAATGCATGACATTTGTGGTGGGTGAATTGAAGCTTCTTTGACATCAACTTGACTTGGTGATTAAATAATAAAACCCTCCTTAAGTATTATGTGGGGACACCAAACATCCTTAAGTATCATTATGGGTGTTATGATATCCTTAATTATTATGCGGGTTCGGTGGAAGAAATTTGTGATGGGTGTATTGGAAGTTCCACATCAAATTTCAAGATAGTTCCAACAATGATTCTATAGAAGGGAATGATGAATCATGACAATGAGAGGTGCAACATGAGTAACGTTGATGCAAATTTGGATGATCTCAAATATTATGTCAGTAAATCATACATGATTGAGTCTTGAAACCCTCCCATACCGTCAAGGCATGTGTCTAATATAACCATGTTGCATTTTGATGCATACAGGAACATATTGAAGAAATTTCAACACTGGCCCCATTCACTGTTCACTATGCAGGGTGAGTGCATGAAATTTGTGGTGGGTGAATTGAAGATTCTACGACATCAACTCGACTTGGTAATTCAATAATAAAACACTCCTTAATTATTATGTGTGGACATCAAACATCCTTAAGTATCATGATGGGTGTTATCAGATCATTAAGTATTATGCAAGTTTGGTGGAAGAAATTTGTGATGGGTGTATTGGAAGTTCCATGTCAAATTTCAAGATAGTTCTGACAATGATTCTATACAAGGGAATGACAAATGAGAACAATGAGAGGTTCAGCATGATGAAATTTTATGCAAATGTGGACGATCTCAAAGATTATGTGGGGACATCATACATCCTTGAGTCTTTAAACCATATCATACCGTCAAGGCATGTGTCTAGTCTAACCATGTGTCGAATTTTGATGCATACAAGCATGTGTCGAATTTTGATGCATACAGGCACATATTGAAGAAATTTCAACGTTGGCCCCATTCACTACTCACTATGCGATGTCGGTGCATGACATTTGTGGTGGGTGATTTGAAGCTTCTCCAACATCAAATCAACTTGGTAATTCAATAATCAAACCATCCTGAGGTATTAGGCAGGGACATCAAACATCCATAAGTATCGTGATGGGTGTCATGATATCCTTAAGTATTATGCAGGTTTGGTGGAAGAAATTTGTGATGGGTGTATTGGAAGTTCCATGTCAAATTTCAAGATAGTTCTAACAATGATTCTATAGAAGGGAATGACGAATGATGACAATTAGAGGTGAAACATGATTAACATTGATGAAAATGTGGACAATCTCAAAGATTATGTGGGGTCATCATACATCCTTTAGACTTGAAACCCTCCCACACCTTCAAGGCATGTTTCTAGTCTAACCATGTCAAATTGTGATGCATATAGGAACATATTGAAGAAATGTCAACGTTGGCCCCATTCACTGCTCACTATGCGGGGTTGGTGCATGACATTTGTGGTGGGTGATTTGAAGCTTATGCGACATCAAATCGACTTGTTAATTCAATAATCAAACACTACTTAAGTATTACCCAGGGACATCAAACATCTTTAAGTATGGTGATGGGTGTTATGAGATGTTTAAGTATTATGTGGGTTCGGTGGAACAAATTTGTGATGGGAGTAATGGAAGTTCCATGTCAAATTTCAAGATAGTTCCAATAACGATTCTATAGAAGGGAATGACGAATGATGACAATGAGAGGTGCAACATGATGAACGTTGATGAAAATGTGGACGATCTCAAAGATTATGTGGGGAAATCATACATCCTTGAGTCTTGAAAACCTCCCATACCATCAAGGCATGTGTCTAGTCTAAGCATGTCAAATTTCAATGCATATAGGTACATATTGAAGAAATTTCAACGTTGGCCCCATCCATTGCTCACTATGCGGAGTCGGTGCATGACATTTGTGGTGGGTCATTTGAAGATTCTGTAACATAAAATCAACTTGGTAATTCAATAATAAAACCCTCCTTAAGTATTATGTAGGGACATCAAACATCCTTAAGTATCCTGATGGGTGTTATGAGATACTTAAGTATTATGCGGGTTCGATGGAAGAAATTTGTGATCGGTGTATTGGAAGTTCCATGTCAAATTTCAAGATAGTTCTGACAATGATGCTATAGAAGGGAATGACGAATGATGACAATGAGAGGTGCAGTATGATGAACGTTGATGCAAATGTGGACGATCTCAAAGATTATGTGGGGAAATCATACATCCTTGAGTCTTGAAACCCTCCCATACTTTCAAGGCATGTGTCTAGTCAAACCATGTCGAATTGTGATGCATACAAACACATATTGGAGAAATTTCAACATTGGCCCCATTCACTGCTCACTATGTGGGGTCGGTGCATGACATTTGTGGTGGGTGAATTGAAGCTTCTGTGACATCAATGCGACTTGGTAATTCAATAATCAAACACTCCTTAAGTATTATGTGGGGAAATCAAACATCCTTAAGTATTATGTGGGGAAATCAAACATCCTTAAGTATTGTGATGGGTGTTATTAGATCCTTAAGTATTATGCAGGTTCGGTGGAAGAAATTTGTGATGGGTATATTGGAAGTTCCATGTCAAATTTCAAGATAGTTCGGACAATGATTCTATATAAGGTAATGATGAATGATGATAATGAGAGGTGCAACATGATGAATGTTGATACAAATGTGGACGATCTCAAAAATTATCTGGGGACATCATACATCCTTGAGTCTTGAAACCCTCCCATACCATCAAGGCATGTGTCTAGTCTAACCATGTTGAATTTCGATGCATTTAGGAACATATTGAAGAAATTTCAATTTTGGTCCCATTCATTGCTCATTATGCGGGGTCGGTGCATGACATTTTTGGTGGGTGATTTGCAGCTTCTGCAACATCAACTTGACTTGGTAATTCAATAATCAAACCCTCCTTAAGTATTATGCGAGGAGATAAAACATCCTTAAGTATCATGATGGGTGTTATGAGATCCTTAATTATTATCTGGGTTCGGTGGAAGAAATTTGTGATGGGTGTATTGGAATTCCATGTGAAATTTCAAGATAGTTCCAACAATGATTCTATAGAAGGGATTGATGAATGATGACAATGAGAGGTGAAACATGATGAAAGTTGATGCAAATGTGGGCGATATGAAAGATTATGTCGGGACATCATACATCCTTGAGTCTTGAAATCATCTCATACCATCAAGGCATGTGTTTAGTCTAACCATGTAGAATTTCTATGCATACAGGCACATATTGAAGAAATTTCAACATTGGCCCCATTCACTGCTCACTATGTGGGTCGGTGCATGAAATTTGTGGTGGGTGATTTGAAGTTGTTGTGACATCAAATCGACTTGGTAATTCAATAATCAAACCCTACTTAAGTATTATGTGGGGACATCAAACATCCTTAAGTATCATGATGGGTGTTATGAGATCCTTAAGTATTATGAGGGTTTGGTGGAAGAAATTTGTGATGGGTGTACTCACAAATTCTAGGATGTTTTTATACTTATCTAAGAAAAAACATGCACTGCAGGGATTCCATCATTTATTTCAATTACAGAGCCCCCTTGGTTCGACTAGATTAATGAAAATTTGAACTTGGGATTAAATCTGAAATATTAATTTACTATATAAAATATGTGTCTTCTCTTCAACCCAATTCACAAGGAATCCCAAGAATATAAATATTAATTAAGTGTATTTCAATAGAACAAAGTTTTATCCCCTAGGGAACACTCCAAACATATAATAGATCTAAAAATGATTTATTATAGAATATTATTAAAAATATATATATTCTTATTTATATCTAGATATGTATTAAATTAATTAAAATTTGTATCTCAATGTTATGTCAAATCATCATGCATAACCAACACTAGAATCTATTCAATCATGAATATAACATAAGCTAAAAAATTCAAATCTACAATTACATGAAATTTGGATAGCTTGAATAATTCACACACACACACATATAATATGAAGCACACATACATACCAAAAAATCAATCCAATATGGTAAAAGTAAATCTCTCAAACACCATCTAGGTAAACCATAAGAAATCCCTAGCTACAAATTCCCCCTATCCAAGAATCAATCCTAACAAAATCTAGTCACTCCACCAAAGATCATCAACAAGCTAGCCTTAAAACTAGTAATCCCTCCTTGGCACCAGTAGTCACATCCCAAAAGTACACAAGAATATCTCCTTCTCTATCCTCCATAATGAGCACACTATTATGTACCAAATAACCCATTTAAAATCAATTGACACCAATTTTAGTAATGTCGCACCTAGAATAAGTGAATGAGTAAACAAAAAGACACTTTGAGAGAATAGACTCCAATTACAAGATATTCAAATGCACAATATGAGTCAAATACTCAAATAGGTCTTCTGGATTTATAAATAGGAGATATAGGTGGCATGATGTATCGTGCACACTATGTTGACCTCACTATAACTAATATCATAATAGTGAATGTGGGTTAGGACCCTCACATAGTCCCCTGCTTTAAAAATATTTTTCCTCAAAGATTTTGATGGATGGTTTTTCTTCATGAATTTCTCATCTTCCCATGCATCTCCTTCTAGATCCATGTTCTTCCACTTGATTAGGTACTTTGTAATTTTGTATTTTTAAGATAAAGACATCATCAACCTATAAATTCTTCTAGTTTAGGAATCAATGTTCCTTCTTCATCTAGTCTTGTAAGTTTAATCTATACTAGAATAGTCCATCCAAAATGGAAAAACTTATGAATACTTGAGTAAGGAAAATCTAACTCATAACCCACTTCTATGATCTTGCAAAGGATATTGTTGGGCCCATAAAATTTTGGAGATAGTTTTTTATTGTTCTTTTGTTTGATATCGAATTAATTATATGGTTGGAGCCACATATATAACCAATCCCCCACCTCAAATTTTATTTCACTATAACAATGTTGATCTAATTGCTACCTCATCATATTCTAGGACATTTGAAGGGTTTATTTAATTATTTGCAAAGTTTCTCAAGTCTTATCAATATGTGAGTTTACTACCTATACTTTGTTATGGCCTTCAAAATAAGATGCAATACTAGGAGATGGATACCAACAAAGACATTGAAATGGATACATACTAATAGCTATGTGATAGGTCATATTATACCATGATTTTTCTAGAGGAATACACTTAACCCATTGATTATTTTTTCCCTAAAGAATAACAATGAAGATAATCCTTGAAACATTAGTTAAATATTTTAGTTTGACCATTTGTTTGCGGATGATATCTTGAAGTCATGGATAATTTTGTTCCTATTATATTCCATAAGCCCTTCCAAAATTTTCTTATGAATTTTGGATCTTATCACTTCCTATTACCTTAGCGAATCCACAAAGCCTATGAATTTCATTAATGAAAATGTTTTCCACTTGGCTTGTAGTATATGAACTTGAGTTCCATAATTTATTGAGTCTATCCCCAACCAAAAAAAATGGATCCTTATCTTCTAATTTTGGTAATAATATTATGAAATACATTAATATCTCTTCCCATATTTGATTATGTGGTGTAAGGGTTGAAGTAGCCCTAGAATCTTGATAGAATCTATGATTGTTTATACTCATCCATGGTTGTTTAAACAAGATGGTAGTATTGAAGTTATTTCAATGCCATATAACATTACTCCCTTATTGACTAGTATTTGAGGGTTGCAACATGTAGATATAACATATCAATATCCTTAAAGGATCCTCCTCTCTTGGGAAGGTCACCCCTTTAAGAATATCTTTCACTTAGGTAAACCCTCAACTTGGTCATCCTTTTACATTAAGAAGGTTTACTCCATGTGGCTTATGGATAAAGAAAAAATACCTCCATACTTGGATCTCCAAATATTATGGATCTTTCCTAAAGGATATAATGTATGATTGAGTACCCATGTTATAACTTTATTCATTATAGAATTTATCATTTTGGAGATGACACTATGATAGCTCATGCCAAAGGACCCTAGTTCATTAACGATGTGGGACTCTTTATAAGCCCATGTACTCACATATGTGCACCTTGTGACGTTTGTTCCCAATAACCACATCCTCCTCATTGACCTTTTTCTTACCTTTCTTAGTGGATGGAATACTAGAGACCTTTTTCTTACCTTTCTTAGTGGATGGAATATTAAATACTAAAGATTGACCTTTTTCTTACCTTTATTATGCAAGAGCTAGTCATCCAAATTAGGAATGTATACATGAATGTTGAGACCATATAGTTATTACTTGTTGAAGTTCTTATATGACAATACAGTCAAATTGAACCATTCAAAATTCTCGTGTAAGACTAGATTGGGATGTCCATGTTCAAATTCCCCATCTCATAGATATCAGAGAACTCACACAGACAAAGAGACACGAAGAACATACAAAACAACTTGTCTATTGAATTATAGGCATGAGTATTTATAGAGTGGTGGGATGAGCTCCACCATTGATTAGTTTCAATATCAATGTCTAGAATTGCTTCTTCCAGACATTTCTGGTTCTTTCAAGAGTTTACCGAAGTCAGTGCAGTCAGTGCATTCATTGCAGGCTTATCTCTATCAACTACTGGACTAGTTGTTTAATTAATTTCTAAAACTCCCCCTTAATTAAACAACCTTTACAACACCTATATTATCTCTACATATTACAAACTTAGCCTTCCCAAGAGGATTTGTAAATATATTACAAACTTAGCCTTCCTAAGAGGCTTTCTAAATATATATCTGCAACATTATCATTTGTGCTGCAATACAATAAGTCAATCTCATTTGACTTAGTAATTTTTTCTCTTACAAAATGATAGTGTGTCTCAATATGCTTTGACCTAGCATGATACACTGGGTTGTTTTCCAGTTTGATGGAACTTTGGTTGTCACATTGGATGATTGTTGGTACTTTTTGTTTTTCTCCAACATCTTCAAGCATCCTCCTTAGCCAAATTGCTTCACAGGTGGCAGTGCATAATGCTTTGTACTCAGCTTCAGTGGATGACAAAGAAACAATTGGTTGTTTCTTACTACTCCAGGACACGATCCCTGATCCAATACTGAATGCATATCCTGTAGTAGACTTCATGTCATCTGGATCTCCTGCCCAATTAGAATATGAGAAACCTGTCAACTCAACATCAAAATCATTAGTATACTCAATACCAAAATAAATAGTCCCTTTCAAATATCGAAGGACTCTCTTTGCATCTTTCCAATGATTCTCACGAGGTTTAGCCATAAATTGGCTAAGAATGCTAACTGAATATGCAATATCTGGCCTGGTTGTGGTGAGATAATTTAGACTTCCCATCAATTGTCCATACAAAGTACCATCCACTTCTTTTGAGTCATCATTATTGTTGAGCTTAACATTTTGTTCTAATGGAGTGGATATTGGCTTACATGTGTTCATATTAAACTCCTGAGTACCTCCTTTGTATATTTTCTTTGTGTGATAAAGGTCTTACCATTTTCTCTCCATACCTCAAGACCTAAACAATAATGTAAATGTCCAAGATCCTTCATTTCAAATTGTTGTGACAACTTTATTTTGATCTCTTCAATCATCTTAGTAGCACTTCCTGTTATGATAAGATCATCCACATATAGAGAAATCAAAGCAATTTGACCATTTCTATCTTTCTTGATATACAAGTTTGGATCACTTTTACTTTTTATAAAGCTTTGTTGAAAGAAAAATGTATCAATTTTCTCATACCAAGACCTAGGTGCCTGTTTAAGTCCATATAAAGCTTTCTTCAACTTGCATACAAGATGTTCTTTTCCTTTCTTTACAAACCCCTCTGGTTGAACAAGATAAACCTCTTCTTTTAATTCTCCATTCAAAAATGTTGACTTGACATCTAACGGATGCAACTGCCAATTTTTCTTGGTAGCTAATGCAATCATTAATCTAATAGTATTCATTTTTTCTACGGGAGAAAAAGTGTGTTCATAATATATCCCTTGTTTTTGTGAATAACCTTTGGCAACCAATCTAGATTTGTATTTGTCTATACTACCATCAGCATTAAATTTATATTTGAACAACCATTTTGATCCTATGGGGGTTTTGTTCTCAGGCAATTCTGTCAATTCCCATGTTTCATTTTTAATTATAGAGTCAGATTCTTCCTTCATGGCATCCATGTTAATATTATGGTAGTTTCAGGAGGTATTTACCCCCACGTGTGAACCTGACGAGAATAGAAGACTTCGGGAAGCAAGAGAAACCATAATGAGTTGGATAATAACCCTAGAAGCCTTGTCGGCTCAAGAAGATAATTTATATTAGGCTATTAGCCTCCAAGAGAAGAAGTCGACCAGAAATAATAATAATATATTGAACAGACACATACCCAGAAGGAGAAGTCGGCCCTAGCAAAACTGGTAGGATTACTATAAATACAGGGCGCCAGTTCTCATTTGCAGCATCTCAGAATTGCAGTTTCCCAATTGGTGCGCACTGCAGTTGCAGTCTGGTGCACAAGTTTGGAGGAGGGTTGTAGGTGCAACTGCAGCAACAACTAGTTCTTAGTATTGGCTTGAATATATCTTGGCTAGGGTTTGGACTATCTGATTAGTTTTTTTGTGATGCACTATCCTTGGGGATTGATGCACTACTCTTTGTTTGGCTATCTAGCCTAGGGTTTGCTTCTAGAGGAATTCTCAGTCAAGGTTAAGGTGCTTGGAGGGAGGCTTCGGCCTATGGTTGGGTGACGAAGGTATCGTCTATGGTAAAAAGAGAACACCATCTTCTATATTCTAAACGGTTATGGGCCCACACCCCTTCAGTCAGCTTAAAATGTTGGAAGGAAACATAGCCACCAGATATTGAGCTCGTTGAGGTACTACTGCTAGGGTTACTAGCAACAACAGTTTCCAAAAGCACTGCAACTAGGGTTACCAGTAGAAGCAGTTGCAGAAACCCTAAACCTATTGTCGATGCACCTTAAGTGACGAGATTGACCTAATCTCCGGATAGATTAGTGCGCCCTAGCCCAACGCATCTCCTGGTACTCTCAGAAGGCCAAGACGTGAAGTTTGGATTTATGGTCAAATCTAGGGTTTGACCAAGTCAAGCAAGCCATGACGAACTCTATGAAGTCTGAGAACAAGCTAGATGGATCCTCTAAATTCAAAGCATGGAATACAAGGATTGACCTCATCCTTGCTAAGAATAAAGTGTTGGATATTGTGAAAGGAAAGATCGTGAAGCCAAAGTTTAAAGAAGGAGAGAGAGGAACCCACGAGCGTTGACTATGGAGAAGTTCAAAGGCGTTGACATCAATGCCATGGAAATTATCATAGTGGATTCCATAAAGTACCATTTCCTACATCCCATCTTGGCTGTGAAGAAGATATACGATGCCTAACAGATCTTTTAGGTCAGTGGACATGTAGTGAGTCTGAAGAATGAGCTCATTGACATGAAGATGAATGATGATGATAGCATAACATCATACTTTGTAAGGATCTCTCAGCTAGAGATCAACTACAATCTATTGAAGAGATCATGTCAGAAAATGAATTGGTAAACCTGGTATAATGGTCTTCCCAAGACATGGGATACATTTGCGCGGCATGAACCTGAGGAAGGAATTACCCAACATTTGAAGAAGAACTTTGGACTTATTTGTGCTCAAGAAGAATCAGGATCAATACAAAAGAGAAACACCTCTCAAAAACCTGCGATGATCAAACCTTCCACGATGGAATTCAAGAACTTGAGGACAAAGAAAGTTCGATTTAGAAGTCAAAACAAAGAAAGACATTCCAATCTGATTAGCTGGCTGTCCAATCTGGTCCTCGAGAATGGAATTCCAGGACTGCAAAGAAAAGGAAGGAGAAACACAGAGCATCGATTGCCAAAGAAAAGAACACGCAAGAGACCTTCATGGATGGAAGAGACTTCTTCTACTAAAGATAACCATACTCTTCTTATTTTTTTGTTTTTATATCTTTCTTGCATGGAGTCTACGTACATATCATATCTATCTCTGGAAGATAATGTGTTCCAAGAAGAACATACCCTTATGAAAGAACAACAAAATAAGGATAAATATCATTAGATAATACATATGAAAGGATGAAATACAAATCATGTGGAAGAACATTACAAGATAAGACGAAATGAGAATCAATCTTAGAAAGACTTGGAAAAAGAAAAGAGCCAGAAGAGTCAACAATGAAAGGAAGACTCATGACATCCTATAGAAAACCTTGATAGGAAACATGGACTGTTAGACAAGAGAGTTTAATATATATTGTAGAAGACAACAATAAAATGAGGAGGCTTATGGACTGGTCAGGGCAGAAGAGGGAAGCCGATTATATTCACTTATACATGAAGCAAGTATTAGTAGGGAGCTAATCCTATAATCCAGTGAAGATGATGAGAAAATATATATATATATCCATGGTAGCAGCATGAAAAAGACAATCAAGTGAACAGTATTGAGTAGAAATTGGAATCTAGGGCATGGAATCTCAAAACTCCCTTGGATTAAAGATAAAGAAAAGCATGAAGAAAGAACATGGGGATTCAAGAGAAGAAGAAGAAGAACGAACAACCAGGTCATTTCTATCAAAGAATCTGAATTACAGGCTGATATAGACTCTAAAAACAGTAAGCGGAAAAGAAGCTGAAAGTGTGATGAAGAGCGATTATGCAGGAAGACTTACAGAATAACAAATCATTGCAAGATCTAGAACTGGAGGTTCTCCGAGATGGAGGGAAGACTATGATGATTGATTGTTCCAAATACACCAAACTTATCTCTATAAGTCATTGTATCCACAACATCCATGAGTCATGAATTCTACATGGATGAATGCAAAAAGTGTTCTCACAGAAAGTGAATTAGGCGTTATGAAGAGCAATCTCAAGACTTTGAGGCATACTCAGAAAAGAGACTCCTGTCTGAGATACAGAAAGACAACTTGGTGGAAACCTCAATTTTATGAAGCGTGGTGAGAATTTCCTAAGATGACTACTTAGAATCGAGATCTCCTTGATGTGAAGAAAGCATACACATGGATATGTTGAGTTCTCCAATTATGATATACTCTATTATTCATAACTACATGAAGCCTTCAATGTTAGGACATAGTACAAACATTACTACTGATGTGAAGTCAGAAAAGAAGAAAAAATAATTTCTCAATACATATCTCCACAGATGAGTAGATAAAAGCACATTTTGGTAAAAACCTCTATTCAAAGATGAAAAGAATTTTGCATAATCAAGCTAGAGCTCATGGAAATGACTCTCTTAGCTAGAAGGAAGACTCTCCAAGCCTTCAGAAGAAGGTACACAAACATTTTATTTTGTAATTGAAATAACTCTAGGTTAGTAGGGAGCATTGAAAATATCATTATCTTTGTAATTGAAAAACAATCCAAATTGGACAGATGCTTTCATGTTAAGAAAGTGGATTGAGATTTCTAACAAATAGACATTCCATTTAGTTTAATGGGAGGCTGATTGATTGCTGATGTATCATAGACAATAGATTCCCAGAGGGAGTGGTCTAGGATAGTCATTCTTCTTAGGAGTCACTCTAAGTAGTGGTCAAAAATTAGAGATATGGTTAGCCCTCGTCGAGAAGTCATTCTTTAAAGTTCCACGGTTGTAGTTTGAAAGATAGTCCATTTGGAGGTTGATACATGAGCAGAGAAAATCCCTCAGGTTATACATTCTCTCCTAGAGTTTACACTTTTGGTGGTGTGCCGGGAGGAATGTGAGGTGGGAATAGTGGGACGGAGTTATTCCTGAAGCGGGGCAACTCATTCTCTCAGGTTACACTTTGTTTAGTGTCAGAGAAAGGAATGGCCAGGGTGGAGAATGGTCCAAGCTCAACAATCGGGGACAGTTATTCCTCAAGGCAGACTCATTCCCTCCAGATTACACATTGTTTAGTGTCGGAAGAATCGCCCAGTTAGGTTGAATGGTCCAAATTCAACAATCAGGGATAGACATTGCTTAGGGCAGACTCGTTCCCTCGAGGTTACACTTTGTTTAGTGTCAGGAGGAATAGCCTAGGAGTAGGAATGGTCCAAACATTTTCTTAGGGTAGACTCATTCTCTCCTAGTTTCACTTTGTTTAGTGTCGAAAGAAGAATGGACGGGGTGGGGAATAGTCCGGGGCAGTCATTCCTTAGGAAAACTCATTCCCTAAGGTTACTTTGTTTGGTGTGGAGGAGATATGGCGGGGGTAAGCAATGGTCCAAACATTTCTTAAGGGTAGACTCATTCTCTCAGGTTACACTTTTGGTGTCGGAGGAATGGCTCGTTTAGGTGAATGGTCCAGGCTCGAAATCAGAAATAATCCTTCTTCCTTAGTGTCGGAGGAATGGCCCAGGGTGAGAAATGGTCTAGGCTCAGAAATCAGAAATAATCCTTCTTCCTTGGTTGAGACGAATGGGGAAAATAGCCCATTGTTGATGTTCTATATTGCGGGTTGACATTCTTTCAAATCTCGCAGACGTGAGTGAAAGATTGGACCAAATGATTATTGTTGATATTCTATACTGAGGGTAGACATTCTTTCAGATCTCACAGAAGTGAGTGAAAGATTGGCCCAGATGATTCGGTTTTTATCATAACATTGTTTCTATGCAGATGAAGACTACTGTGGTGGCAAACATTCTTTCAAATATCACAGGCGTGAATGAAAGATTGGCCCAGATGATACCATTTTTATCATAACATTGTTTCTATGCATGATGCTCTCAGATGTTTGTTATGAAGACTATATGATAGTAGATGAGGATTACTGTGGTGAACATGTTTCACCGTTCACAACCTTACGTTGCTGATCAAGTACTTGTGTGTTACTTGATGTGGTAGTTAACCACTGGATTGTATTTATGTACTACTATGAATAGACACAGGTGTGTTCTATCCTTGTTCTAATTGCCTTGAAGACTATCAACAGTTTATTGGAGACAATGATCATTCAGATGAATGATGAACATATATTTTCCAGACGAAAAACAGTTCAGAGCTTTTACTCCTCTTGTATCACTCTATGGTAAGAGTGACTTATCTAGCATCATATCTAACTACTCAGATGAAGTATGGTTTCGAGAGATGATGCAGCCAATGATGATGGTGATGCTCATGATCTAGTCATGAAATAGTCTAGATGGCTATATTGATGCTACCGGGTAAATGGTATATTTTGTGCTCAAGTCCATTACCTGTAAATACCTCGGAGTGTTAATATTATGTTCACTGCAGGAGGTATTTACCCCCACGTGTGAACCTGACGAGAATAGAAGACTTCAGGAAGTAAGAGAAATCCTAATGAGTTGGCTAATAACCCTAGAAGCCTTGTTGGCTCAAGAAGATAATTTATACTAGGCTATTAGCCTCCAAGAGAAGAAGTCGACCAGAAATAATAATAATATATTGAATAGACACATACCTAGAAGGAGAACTCAGCCCCATCAAAACTGGCAGGATTACTATAAATATAGGGCGCCAGTTCTCATTTGCAGCATCTCAGAATCGCAGTTTCCCAGTTGGTGCGCACTGCAGTTGCAGTCTGGTGCGCAGGTTTGGAGGAGGGTTGCAGGTGCAGCTGCAACAACAATTAGTTCTCAGTATTGGCTTGAATATCTCTTGGTTAGGGTTTGGACTATCTGATCAGTTTTTTTGTGATGCGTTATCCTTGGGGATTGATGCACTACTCCTTGTTTGGCTATCTAGCATAGGGTTTGCTTCTGGAGGAATTCTCAGTCAAGGTTAAGGTGCTCGGAGGGAGGCTTCGGCCTATGGTTGGGTGATGAAGGTATCATCTATGGTAAAACGAGAACACCATATTCTATATTCTAACAATCCATCCATTCTTTTTGGTCTTTAGCTTGCTCATAATTTAAAGGTTCTACCACATTCATAGCTTGAGTTATTAAGGCATAGTCTCTATACCTGACCGGGGTCTTAGATTGTCTTGTTGTCCTCCTTAGTTATTCAATTCTTTGTGGAGTTCCTTCACCTCTTCTAGGTGTTCTCTGTCTACTTATAGAATCTACGATGCTTGGAGCTTCTCCTTGGACTTCTTCTTCTTTTTCATTAGCATTTTCCTCATTTTCTTTAGGTATATTCCACACATCATAATCATATGTTTTTCGTACTTCATCTACATTTTCATGAAACAACACATCTCTACTTGCAAACACCTTATGATTGTTATGATCAAACATCTTATAGGCTTTATATTATGTACAATAACCAATAAATATGCATTTGATTTCCTTTGCATCAAGATTTCTTCTATCTTCTTTTGGAATGTGAGCAAATGCTTTACTCCCAAATATTCTCAAGTGACTCACTTCTAGTTTATATCCATAAAAAGCTTCAAAAGGTGTTTTGTTCTCTAAAATTTTTGTAGGACTCCTATTCTTTAGATATACAACAGTACTAATTTCTTCAGCCCAAAAACCATTAGAAAGATTTTTACCTTTTATCATACTGCGAGCACATTCAACCAAGGCTCTATTTTTCCTTTCTGCTACTCCATTTTGCCGAGGAGTATGTGGCACTGTAAATTGTTGTTGAATCCCATTATTTTTGCAATACCTGATGAATTCCCCTGATGTATACTCCCCTCCTTGATCTGACCTAAGAATCTTGATGCTCCTTCCTGTTTGCTTTTCAACCATATTCTTGAATTCTTTAAAAAATTCAAAGACATCACTTTTCTTTCTCATAAAATATACCCAAGTGTATCTAGTTCTATCATCAATAACTATAAGGAAATAATATGCTCCTCCAAGAGATCTAGTTTGCATGGGTCCACAAACATCAGTATGCACTAGTTCAAGAATTTCTCGCTTTCTTTTATCTATATGCATAGGAAAATCTTCTCTATGTTGTTTTCCTAATGCACATCCTTCACATTCAACATGTTAAACTCTTAAACATTGGAAGACCTTCTACCATTTCTTTCCTCTGAAGCATCATAAGATCATTATGGTTTAGGTGTCCATACCTTTGATGCCATAACTCTTCCATTGACATAGTTGTGGATGCCAACGCTTGATGATCCCTCCTTGTAACATCAAGCTTATATAGTCCTCCAACTCTTGATCCTCTTGCAATGATTTTGTAGTGATCCT
>SNQJ01S0099245.1:13871-24339 GCA_010110895.2 Picea sitchensis | reverse complement strand
GATATTTCTTGTGTTCTTGTGCATGGTTATTCTTCTTGTGATCTTGGTTATTGCAGCACTTGTAAATTGTGTAGCTGCATTTGTTCATGGTTCAAGTAAATGCTAAAATGAAATAAACCTCATACTTGAGCCTAGCATAGTGAAAATTCAACAATTGTTGTTGTTGTTGTTGTTGTTGTTGATGATGCTTCTGTCTCATTCTGTTCCAGCTTCGTGCTGTTGATGTTGATGTTCCAACTTCATGTTGTTGATGATGTTGATGTTCCAGCTTCACGTTGTTGATGATGATGATGTTACTCCAGCTCCGCGTTGCAGTTGATGATGATGTTCAGTTTCTACTGATGTTGATGATGAGAAAAACTTCTGATGACCTATAGATATGACAGACAGTGTTCTAGATGTTGTTGACGATGTCTCCTCCTCCTAATGTTGTATTGAGTCCAGTTAGTTGTTATTGATGTTGTCTGTAGAATACCCTTCTTGTTAAGGGGGAGTGTTGAAATATTGTAACTTCGAAGAATATTCTACCTAAAAGGGAGTGTTGAATAATATCATTATATTTATTAATTAGGCCCCATTGTGCCTTTGTAAAAGTCGGCCCTTTTGTGCCTTGACAATTAAATGTAAATTAAGAGGGTAAAGTGACAGGTCAGCCCAAACCTAATTTTAGGCTGGCCAGACCACTACTTATAAGGGAGGCCAACGCCTCATTTGGACACACTCACCAACTAGCTCTGCAATGCGCAAGTCTTGGAGGAGAACCTACTGCAACTGGGGGTGACGTCAAGGAGGGTTTTGGTGACGTCAAGGAGGGTTTTGGTCCATGTCTTAGTATCTCTTGGTTAAGTAGTGCGCTACTCTTTCCTAGTGAAGGAGTAGAGGCGGATCTTCTGCTTTGTTTCTGGTCTATCTATATTGAGGAAGTTTTGTTGGGTTTTCTTCCCCATGAGGGTTTCCCAGAATAATTTGTGCGTCTCTATTGTTTCTGTGATTGCCTCTCTATCAGTGATCTTATTTATGCAGCTAATGTGCTAAATGATTATAATAATAAAGCAGAATCGTAACTACTCGTTGTATAAGTAAAATATCAAGAGTGGGTTGCAACATGCTTACCACCTGTAGCACAAAGATCTACAGGGCGCTGATAGAAACAAGTCAAGTCTCTGATGAGGGATACTCATACATGTCAAAGTATGGATAGCACAACAGATTTACTCTTGAAGGACAATCCTGTAACAAGGTCAACCCCAAAAACTTGGTAATTCTCTCTACAGACCCTATTTTGTTGGCAGCGCAAATTCAGAATTTTTCTAAATTAAAGGAAAAATTACAAGCAAATATACATACTCTCTCTAACAAGATCTTAGAGGTGGAATACGAGAAATTGATTCTCAAACAAATGTTGCCCGAAAACGAAGCGCAAAAAGCTCTCCGCCCATCGAGTGATGCCTTACACGTCGAAATCCTAGACCTCAAGAACAAACAAGAGGAGATCCAAGCTCAACGGGTAATCTTTAAACAGGAAATTGAAACACACATTACTTCTTGGGCATAGGTTGTTTGAGGGTAGGAGAGAAGACCCCACCCTTGCTGAGGTTGAGGAGGTAATGCAAGCTAAGCTCGTACAGAAGCGTAATATGTGAGCGCGCGACCTAAATTTAAAAGTGAGGGGGCTTCAGATCATTCCTCCTCGAACCCCTTGCAAATCATAGCAAGTCAGAGCCTCATTCCTATAAGATACCCTAGACCTCCTAGATATTAGCCTCAAGAGGGCCTGGCTCGATTCTGACTCCATTCTTTTCCTCCAATTTAGATCTTGAAGAGACCAGCGTTAGGCCTTCCCAACCAAATAGAAGCTTTTATCCCTCCCTCACAGAATCTACCTAAGATCTTTAGTAAAATATACTTAATGCACAGGTCAACCACCTTGGCCAAAATCTTGTAGGAGGTGTTTAACAAAGTTATGGGCCACACTAGGCAAGTGCACAATCTAAATTTAGAAGTGAGGTGGCTCCCCTCACTTTCTCCCTCCTAGGACCCCCTACACATCGAAGCATCATTCCTCCAAGATAACATAGACCTCCTAGAAATTGGCCTTAAGAGGGCTTGGTTTGGTTCTAACTGTACTGTTTTCCTCTGATTTAGATCTTCAAGAAACCAGCTTTGGGCCCTTCAGGCCAAACAGAATCTTTTCTCCCTCCCTCAAAAGATCTACCTAGGATTTTTGGTAAAATATGGTTAATGCACAAGTTGAGCACCTTCGGAAAAATCATGTTGGACGTGTTTAATAGAGTTATGGACTGCTAGCTTGTGATCAATTTCAAGTCTCCTACCTTAGGGATGAACTTGATGATGCCCTAGTTGATTCCATCTCCAAGGGACTGGTTTCCAAGAACTTCATTGTGAACTTGTAGAAGTTTAGGTCCAACAAACTCCCACATGACCTTGATAGCTCTAACAAGCAACGATTTAAAGAAACAATATTGCAAGTCTCTTTAATCTATGTATGGGGCAGAAACGATTAAAGGGATTCGTCTGTTTGATTATCTAAAAAGCAAAATTGCGAGAAAGATAGCTCACCTGGTTCTATATTAGCTATATTAATAAGTGTAACAAGTAACTTATCTTTCTCACAGTTCTCTTTATCCTGAAGATGAACCCAAGTGAGGTTCGAAACATCGATATGGCATTTTCAGACACAGCTAATCCTGAAACATCATTATCAAACAATTCTTACTGCAGAAATTAGAAATCACAAATTCAATCTCTATATGGGGCAGAAACGATTATTAGAAATCACAAATTCAATCTCTATATGGGGCATAAACGATTAAAGAGATTTGTATCTTTGATGATATAAGAAGCAAAATTGCAAAATAGATAGTTCACCTAGTTTTCTATATTAGCTAAGTGTAACAAGTAGCTATCTTTCTCACAATTCCCTTTATCCTGAAGATGAACTCAAGTGAAGTTCAAAACATTGATATGGAATTTTCAAACGTGGCTAACCCAAAACATAATTATCAAACAATCCTTACAGCAGAAGTTGGAAATCACAAATTCAATCTCTGTATGGGGCAGAAACAATTAAAGAGATTTGTCTCTTTGATTTCTAAGAAGCCAAAGTGCGAGAAAGATAGCTCGCCTGGTTTTCTATATTAAAGATGAACCTATTAGAGGAATGAAACAAAGTAATGCAGGAAGAGTATGATGCCATACAAGAAAATCAAACATGGAAACTCATTAAATTGCAAGAGTGGCATTGGCTGCAAATAGGTCTACAGGACAAAATATGAAGCAAAATGGCTAAGGAGAGTTCTAGGAAACATAAATCTTCAGCGACAATCAGAGTGTGACTCAGCTCACGAAGAACCCAATGTTTCATGCAAGGACCAAGCATGTTGAGATCCAACAACACTTCATCAGCAAGCAAGGGTAAAACAAAGAAGTTGAAGTTGTGTACTACAGAAATGAAGACAGGCTTGCTAACATATTCACAAAGGTGTTAAGCGAAGAAAAGAGGAGAGGCGCTTGGTATAATAAAATAAAGTGGTTATTGAAGATATAATGCCCACTTTAGGGGCACTCTTAGACTACTCTGCTAAAATTGGAAGTCGGGATAAGATAAGATAGGACGAATAGTTTAGAGATAAGATTAGTCTATTCTAAGGTTAGTTCCTTTTTGGCTTGACGTTTATTGTCATCCTCGACAACCAATTTTGAAACAAATTTTGTACTATAAATACGTTCTCCTATGCCATACAATAAGATCAAAGTTTAGTGTGAAACTTAGCTTACTCTCTTGAGCGTATGTGCTCTAAATAACTGAGATGCCGAAATAAACTTTTCTCGGGGTAAACTTAATTTTGCTAAGAAACACGATACAGGATTTTGGGAAATAAGTAAGAAAATAGGACAAACTGACGGCTTCGAATTAGGGTAAATCGAAAAAAAAAAATCACATAGAATGAACAGGCCCATACAGAAATGTTATTCTACTGAACAATTTGTGTCCTCGAGAACTTGAAAATGCTTGTGCTACAGCATAAATACTAAACCCCAGTCTACTTGCACTTAATTTTTATTAACTACGGAAATATGGGTTGAATTGAGACTAAATATACTGACAATATAGAATATTAAACTAGCGTGCTCATCGTGATGGAATGGGAAAGGGATTACTTACCAGCAGGATACTGCATGGGTAAGGGATGATCTCCTGCGGAGAGGCAGCAGCCCCTGCATACCAGTGCCNATGAACAGGCCCATACAGAAATGTTATTCTACTGAACAATTTGTGTCCTCGAGAACTTGAAAATGCTTGTGCTACAGCATAAATACTAAACCCCAGTCTACTTGCACTTAATTTTTATTAACTACGGAAATATGGGTTGAATTAAGACTAAATATACTGACAATATAGAATATTAAACTAGCGTGCTCATCGTGATGGAATGGGAAAGGGATTACTTACCAGCAGGATACTGCATGGGTAAGGGATGATCTCCTGCGGAGAGGCAGCAGCCCCTGCATACCAGTGCCATCCCTTCTACGCCTTGGGGGCATTTTCAGATTCTGCTATTCAAATTTCATACCCATACCCAACTGAACTGCTTCGCATATTGCGCGTACATTATTTAGGAGTGCATTTTACCAGACCATGTGGTTGGGCTTTAGAAAGAAACATCACCAAACCTTTCCAGCGCACACATACACATATATGTGGTCTTTGATACCGCTATGAATATCGGTGTTAAGTTGCATTACCAAACTCCAACCAGCGACAGCGCAAACGTACTTCTAGACATTAGGCACTAGCCCGTTCCCACCCACATAAGAGAAATGTTATCACACCAAAATTAAGTGTAATCACTCTCACTTCACATAAAGTCAAATTAGTCATTCAGTTATGCTTTAATGGTAAATTGGTAGAAATTTTCCTTTATTAGTCTAGGTTAGATGGTCTTATTAGTCCCTCCCGAAGGTGCAGAGGGACTATAGCGATCGTTAATTCGTTAACTTCATATTAATATGTCTTTTGACTATAAATTTTTGCATCATCTGTATTGTTCGTACTATAGAAGTAAAAACATTATTTTTTATATAAAAAAAAAAAAAACTTATATGCCATTGTCTCATTGGAGAATATATTTGAGGTCTTATTGCCAACTTCGTTATTCTCAATGTTGTAAATGTGTAGATATCCAAAGTTTTGAGCTTAGACGCTCATTTTTAATTATTATTACATTTTTACTGAAATGTTTACAAATCAAAAGTATTATTATTATTATTATTAGTCATTTGTATTTGTATTAAAATGTTTGCATACCGAAGGTTTAGATCATTGACACTTTTTTTGAGGTGCTTGAATAGGCCTGACAGCTTAAATGTTTACATAGCGCGAGGTCCTGAAACAGCCCTGACAGCTTAAATGTTTGCATACCGCGAGGCCCTTAGACAGCCTGACAGCGTTAAATGTTTACCTAAATAGGCTTCTCGGAGTACATTTTTCCTCGAAATTTTCCATACAATGTTGCAGTGAATTTGGACAATATTATTGTCCACCGCAAGTTGAATAGGCATTGTATGTTTCATACTTCTTCTAGGCTTGGAATGCAATTTAGTCATCGTTGAAGCTACATACATTGTTTATTGGTTTGGTGGGTGCTTCTTCTTCGATGGTTCGTCGGTTGTTGCTTGTTGTTGTTCGGTTCAACTTTGCAAGGTTGGGGACCTGCGCTTGCAGTTGGACATGTTGGTGCTTGTTGCTTGCTTTTGTTTACTTCAACTTTGCAGGGTTGGGATCCTGCATTCGCAGTTGGATCTGTTTTTTTTTACTTTGCGAGGTCCAGGTGTTGCACCCACAATTCGACCTGCGCTTCTGTCGTTCATCGTTTCGGAGTAAGTTTCGATGCCATAATTTCATTTTCTATTCCTTCTTTGTTGTTCAGTGTTTGAAGTTTGCAAGCAAGAATGTTTGTTTATTTCTACTGGCATGCTCGTCATATGTTTTTGGTTCCTTCTGTGCTTCGATTGCAGTTTAGTAATCGTTGGAGATACATATGTTGTTTACCGGTTCGGTGGTTGTTGCTTGTTCGTTGGTTCGGTGGTTGTTGCTTGTTCGTTGGTTCGTTGGTTCGTCGATTGATGCTTGTTGTTGTTTGGCTCAAGTTTACGAGTTTGGGGCCCTAGGGTTGTAGTTGGGTCTGTTTGTGCTTTCTCGTTGGTCTGTTGCTTATTGTTTTCTTTTGTTTACTTCGGCTTTGCAGGGTTGGGGTCCTGCGCGGGCAGTTGGAGCTGTTTTTGTTTCTTTTTGGCGCTTTGCGGTGTTCAAGTCCTGCACCTGTGAGTGGACCTGCGTTTCTGTTGTTTGTCGTGTCTGGCGAAGTCGAGATCTGGCGCATGTTTTGTGCCCGTCTGTTCTGCTGTAAAATTTTGTTGATACTTCAGTGTTGACATGATACAAAATAGTGGCATAAGAAATAATTGGACAACTACATGTGCAATTACAATATCCGTTGTTTTTTTGTTAAAATAAAACATGTGCAAAACACACTTATTAACCATATATGGTGAAATGTGTTCATATCACAATACAACCTCTTTATCCTCTACACAGACTGGTGTGACCACAATACAATTTGCCTTGTACTTGAGATATGATATGCACACCAAAGATACTGCAAAATTATATTTCCATGTCTGGAAGCATATCTGGATACTTTGCCACAGAAAACCAAAATCATTTAGCTATGGCCATGCTATTTCTTAATATTTTGTGGCTTGTAATATGTTTTGGGCAGGAAAAAACTTTATATATTTACAACCATGGATGGAGAAAAGCAAAGGTTCATGTTTCTAACTATCTTTTATTCTATTCGTTGATTCTCATTTACTGTATGTACATTTTACTTGTTCTTCGTTACATACCAGCTTCCATTCATGTTCATTGTATTTTGTGCATTCCCACATTCAAACAAACAGAATAGCTGAAGAAAACGAAGGAGTCTTAAGTGCAGCGGTAAATGAGGAGATAGAAAAGTACATGCTTGTATTGTTATTTCATATTCTGTTGTTTTGTATTTCATTTATTATCTGTATATGTGTTCACCTAGTTTATTGTATGTAGATATTGTGTACCTTCCTATGTAACAAATTATCTTCATGTCCTTTGTATTTCATGTGCCGCTACATTGAAAAAAATTGAACTCTATTTATTTATTTTTTACATGTCTCCCTGCATACTAACTTCCTTCATGTCCATTGTATTTTTCCTGCATTACTACATTTAAGCAAATATAGTGGCTGAAGAGGACGATGGACTCTTTTGTGTGAATGTAGCAGAGGAGTTACAGAGGTGCATACATGTACTCTTATTTCATATTCCAGTGTTTAGTATTTTATTTATTGTCTATGTATTTGTTCTACTTGTTCTACAGTTTTGCACCTTTTTTGTTGTATGTATATACTACGTGTCTTTCTGCTTATTCTCATGTGAATTGTATTCTCTTTACTGCTACATTGAAATAAATAGAACTATATTTCTTTCTTTTACATATCCTTCTGCATACTAACTTGCCTTCATGTCCACTGTATGTTCGACGTTGCTACCTTGAAAGAAACAGATTGGTTGGACAGGAAGATGAATTCTTATATGTGACAGCAGAGGGGTCTGTGGTACAATCTTCGAAAAGGTATACCAACGGTGCTAGTAAATTAAACATACAAAACGGGTGGGGGCATATAATATTGGACTAGAAAACGATGATTTGGCAACAATGGGCCTTTGTGCCCTCCCCATTTCTATTTTTTCCATTTTCTATTATCCCTTTTGCTTTCTGATTGCTTTACTTAGTCGTCTTTCCGAAAATGCCTTGGTGCACCGGTTGGCGGACTCACGGGTTCACATTTATGGTTATGCTTCTACCTTATTCCATACTTACCCACTTTGTCAATTACGGGTTCACGGGCTGGCAGGTTCAAGATTGTGCCTCTGGCTTCAGAGGTTCCACGATATACAGATTAGTCGTCGTACCTTGTCATCATGCCCTATTTACTGTTACACATTTTTTCAATCAAAAAATTCGAGGCATACAATTTGACCCTCGGGTCCTCATGTTTCCTAAGTATCCCTTGACACCCTATTTCGTATTCCATCTCCTTCGACCCTGCATGTGACATTAAGAACAATTATGGACAATATACAATGCATATGCTTGTTTAGTCCTTTTGATGTTCATCTACACATGCTTGCATCATAAAAAGTTGGACTAGTGACATGGCCATGAGCAGTCAATCATCCCAAATATCAGCAGACTGACAAGGTCAAAGGTAAAGATGCATACATTTTGTTCCTCATATGTTTACCAAATAAATATCCTCAGTTATTTATTCATCTATGGGATGGTGAATATGGTGATGTCATCTGCAACACATACTTTGTAGTTCACAAGAAGTATCAACAAGTGCAGGCGATATGTCGAACATAGCGTAGGTTTCGTAGACTAAGAGGTCTGGTAGCAAAACTTTGGCTCCATAGTTCATCCAAGTTATGTGTCTACTTGTACATTTATGCCAAGAAAAAAAAAATGCACACTACCATTCACATTACTTTTCTTGTTCAAAAAATGTCACCAGGTCTAAACTTTTTTTTCCCAATAAAAATTCTCTCAAATTTATAAAGTGTATAAATTCATTTACAATTTCAATTGTTGTGAGCTATTTGCCATCAAACAGCGCCAAACGATAAGGATCCAAAAACAAATACAGTCTAAACTTAGAGGAAGACAAGACTAAACCGGTCAAGAGAACCATCTACAGCGATGATGAAGTAGACAATACAATAATACGAAGCTGGCCTCCGATCTTCTTCTGATGAAAGACAGCCATCATCGTTCAAAAATGTTAATGGAGGAAATGGGACTATCTATCCCATTTTCACTGTGGAAGACCGAGAGTCTTCCCACCACTCCATTTAGTGCTCTCTTCGAGAGAGCATCCGCCTCCCCGTTGAGAGCTCGAGGAATGTGTAAGTAATTGATGTCAGAGAAACTATCGGAGAGAATCCTCGTGAGATGAAGCCAGCCCTCGATATGGATTGAGTGTAACTTACACTTTTGTGTTATCCATTCTATGATAACTCGGGAGTCCCCGAGCACGAGAAGATGGTTGATAGACCACCTGGCTGCAAGAGTGAGGGAGACCCACAGTCCCAAGAGCTCTGACTTTGTATTGGTTCCCCCTCCACAGTTTAGGAACCACTTGGTGACCCTCGCCGGGTGATGTTTGAAGGTGCCCCCTGCTCCGCAAATACTGCCATCCATCTGAGAAGCACCGTCAAAACAAACAAGAGTATGACCAGCTGCCAAATCGAGAATGCAAGCACTAGAAGGGAACGTCTTAATAGAAGAGGGCTGCCATGAGAAGGCTGCCAGAATCCTATGAAAGACACGTCTCACTGATGGAGGGCGATCTTCAAAAATGGAAAAATTCCTCTCTGTCCAGAGGTACCAGCAAGCATAAACCGCCAGGCTCACAGGGGCCGATTTCTGTGAGGTCCATAAAGAAAGGCAATCACCAGGTCTAAACTTGCAACACCCAAAATACTATCAATAAAGGGCTTGAGTAGCTGCTGAAATGGACAAGTGTTCCTCGGGGACATAATGGTCATCTATAACACCTACTTGGACAGGGAAAACAAAACTAGATCCATTATGCGTGCTGACATGACAGACAAGGAGGCCCTGATGACAGTCACACTGACTATTCCCACACAACTTGTCCAGAAACATGCTGAAAAGATATTGCCAGGTAATGGGATATCCATTACAAATTTTAATATATTGTCCAAAAGAGTATATGACCATGGTGATTGTGATCGGATTATATCGCTCAACGAAACAATTATTGTGAAACAAATTCCTACTATTTGTTCAGAATATCGTTTCGTCCCGGACACAACTATCAACCAACTTGCACAGAGCAACGACATTTACCCAATCGGAACCATTGGTGCAATTGTCACACTCGCGAGAAAACTTGGCTCGCAACATGTTCTCCATATAAAAGATGGAGAGTCAGACGACGACAAGGCAATGGTACCATTCTCCATATCCAGTTTTGTCCTTTACTTTCACATGTCCATGTATCTCGGTTAAGTTACACAAATATTGCATTGTTCCATGTTGTAGTTGCAATTGTTCGACACCTATTCAAATTTGTTTTCGTCAATGGAACAACAATTGCATAAAGGCAATTTCCACTTATGCTCTTCAAAAATATAACAAAGAAAAGAGATGTTAAAGAAACGATCTTTCACACAACCCAAGCAACATTTGTAACAGAATTGTGAGCAGACATAGTACAGGATCTCAAGAAACTAACTTGCTCTACAACTGTTGTGCGTATGCATCTACAGATTCATCCTCACTTTGCTCATACAAATTGCCTTCACCAAATTTCTGTAGTT
>SNQJ01S0099244.1:19719-39672 GCA_010110895.2 Picea sitchensis | reverse complement strand
TTATTCTAAGCATATTTCAATTCTTCCTTGTGCAATTTGGTTTAACTAGTTACTACTTTTAATAAGTCTCTATAGAATCATAGATTTTGTAGCAACTTAAATATATTTTTGAAGTCGCTAAACTATTTTTGCAGCACAATTGTTGTTCCACATGGTTTCTCACGTGCCAGGTTGAGATCATGACTTGGAGAAGATGCCAAATCAATACCAGAAGCTAATCCACCTATCAGCTTAGGCCGAGAGTCCTCTACGTCAACGTAGGAGCCAAGTCAAAGTTTTGGTCAATGCATGAACAAATGGAAAATTATGCGAGTTGGATCTACACCAAATAAACATGAGATAGCACAAGATCGCATGAGAGAAATTCATACAACATTCCATGAATTTCTCCATACATGGGTCGATAAAACTCATTCCACACACCCATGATGTAACACACCTAACCCCCTAGTTAGCTTTTAATGGAATGAGGTATTAAAAATTTGTTTCTCTCAACCATATCAAAACTTCCTTTAGATGGCACCATCATCTCCTATTCATTGAGAGCTTTCCAATGAATGTAAGTTTTGCCAAAATTGAGCTCCAGATAGGAAGTTATGGCCTCTCAAATTCATGGCTACCTTACTGCCATGTGTCATCCACGTGGCATACTGACACATGCCTTCACCTACGTGGTGCTGACATGGAAATTTTATGTACACACCATGGTTCATGGAGTGAACATGACACCTAACATATTCTTCCTCGGCCAATCATTTATCAGACCTTTTCAATCGCTCTTTGTTGCCATCATGATCCTCCCATCGAGGTATTTCCATGACGTCATATCTTGCAGGATCTAACAATCAAGTTTGGCCATAACCTCCTTTGATAGATTGGATGGTGCTAAGGACTTCACGATAAACGATTAATATTTCTTTAGAGTTCTTCGGTTATACCTCCTACCCTCGACACGTGGAATCGTCTTTGCAAGACACGTGGTACTACCACAACCAGACACATGGTATTCATAATTGCCACATAATTTCACCCATAGGTGTGAAATCACCATGTCATGTGGCATATTATATGCTCGATATGTGGCAGTACCTACATCATGATATGTGGCACTATCCACATCACCTACTTAAACATTCAGCCAAAAATTGACAGTCCAGGTTAACTGTAGGGTCCCTAAGATTAGTGAATATTGAGGTTATATATTGTATCTCGGAGATACCCTATCATATCATCTCTCGGTAATTCCATTCTGGATAACTCTTCACGAGGGACAACCTAGATCTCCTCCCGGAGCTCCTCCTATCCTGATGCATCAATGGCCAAAAACTCACCTTGGCACTACTTCCTCGGAGTGTATCACCATGACTCATTCCCAAGGCTCATTGCGATGGAGGGTCAATATCTCCCCTCAAATATATTATATCCCCAATAGATCAATGGTCACAATTATGTCCTAGGACTTCTTCGATTTAGACCAATCAACGATCCAGATCTTCCTTCAGAAACTCTTGTATCGGAGTGTATACATGGGATTCCATCTAAAAGGAACCTTGTGATGGATGGTTAGGATCAGGTAGGGGCCTTTTGGTTGTATTAAATACTCTTTTCCACGTAACACCCTCTCTCCGCGACATGTGGCACTATCTCCTCCCAACACTTGGAATTCATATTTCCCACCTATATTCACCTACAAGGCCACATCACTATGCCACGTGGCACCCTCTCTCCTTGAAATGTAGCACCATATTCTTTGTGACATGTGGAACCAATCCCCATCATCTTCTTGACTCTTCAACTAAATTTGGACGCCTGAATTGTTTACAGGATTCCTCAGGCCTTGGTGGATCGACAATCTATATTACATATAGAGCTTCCCCATCGATGTATAACTCCCCAATCCATTATGTGAAGTGCATTGTGAGGGGCAGAAAATATTATCTCTCAGATCTCCTTCGTTTTCGATGGATCAATGACCAGGATCTCCTCTTGAATCCCTTCCATCGGGGTGTATCTCCATGACTCACTCCAAAAGGCTTCTTGTGATGGATGGTCATGACCTCCTTCCTGAAGATCTAATTGGCTAGACTTTGGGTGAGTACATAAGGTTTCCCAACACCATTCTCATATGACCCTTGATATCAGAAAATCCTATAATGACACTTGTCAACCCCAAGTCATGTGGACTATTGTGTTGGCGAGACACATGGAATTCACATAGGGGCCCCACCATATCCTTTCTCAACCCAAGGTCATGACATGTGGCATGACCATCGATTAACATGTGGACCCCTAGGTTGGCCTAATGCCACCTCCCACTGTTAAAATCACCAACGTTATGGTAAGGAATATGACAAATCAATGACTAGTATCCATCGCGACCTCCCTCCGATGAGCATTTTATATTAAATCTCGGTGACTCCCATCAGATTCAAATCCTTCATGACCACTTTGAAAAACCTCCTTCAAAGAATGACCAAGATTTCTCTTTCTCGTGAATATGATAATTCGAGTTTGATGACATCTGTCCTAGGGTACGATCCGACAGGGATACCCCTTGGTCCTTCCTTCAATCATCGGATGAAACGTGTTCCTTTTGGATACATTGGTGGTCCTTGTTAGTATGACATGTCATGCTGACATTACCTCATTACTTAGTCTCATTTAAATGAGATCTATGGTGATCCAAAATGAAGGTTAATCATGGGCCTTACACCGATGGACGACCTATATGGTCCCTCAGATTTCTCTTTTAGGAATTTCTCTACTTTGGCATCTAGGGTCATTCTAACCATGGGACCCCGACCATGTTGACCATGATGGATCTAATGGTCCATAATCCTACATGAACACCCTCTGATAGATCAATGATCCTCATTGATTTCAGAGTGCATACTCCACGGGTTTCATATCGAGCTTCGATGGAGGGTCAGGATCTCTCCACTCCGCCATACTAACAATCGATATCTAGTATCACCTTTAATCCAATGAAGGGCCCATATCTAATCATTGTTCCAATTCAATGGTTATAATTTTTCAAGGTGAGAAAGGGTTTTTATCTAGCTTAATATTCCGACTCTAGAGTTGGTCGATTTTTCAAGGGTTTTCACCCTCATCCTCCTTTAGGATTTTCTAAGTTTGTTTTCAAGAATCTCTCGTGCAGGTTCAAATCATACCCCTTCCTTACCCATGACACATCTGATTCATAATACTCAAGAGGTACTCCCTCACTATAGGAATCCCATCATTGCAGTACACAGGTATACACACAGAGATGTATGTGTGTGTGTGTGTGTGTGTGTGTGTGTGAAAGGAGATATAATAGAACATATGATAAGAAGATTATTTCTCCACTTGGGTTATATGTGAGTCTCAGGTTACTTTCTTTCTCGAATAATTGTATATATCCATACCCTATTTACCATTTACACATGCCCTTCACAATTATATTTGTGTTGTTGTTTCATTTCAAACAAAAACTATATAGGATCAAAACACATGACCTCTTGGGTAGACATACAATATATAAAATCACAATCCATCTCCATAAATGTACAATCAAGTTCCAATATCATCATATAGGTCATCCAATCCAAACATGCATTCAAGTTAACACATAGAGCAATGCAAATTACTTATCTACAAATTTGAGATATGTTGGCCACCATTGAAGGGTGAGCCCCTCTCCACCAAACCATAGGAAAGGTTGTGTTATGCTCTGTTACAACCAACCACCCCCAAGCCAGGGTACGATACCATGAGAGTATTTCTGAAAGGGTTTCCCAGATTTTCTATAAATTATGGCCTTCCTTGTTTCCCGAACCAGAGACTTTTCCCCATCTCTATCACCAATTGTGTATTTTGTCTGTTCTTTCCCCCTTTTTTTTTTCATTCTCTCCTATTACTTCATGGGTTGTGCCAAAATTTTATCAATATTACTTTTCCCATCCTTCCTTTATTTTCCAAGGGAGATATTCCAACTATCAGCTTGACTGATAATCAATTTTCAGGGCTGAGGATAGTTTAGGTTTTTACTATTTTAATTAGATAGGTTATTGTGTGGCAGAGTCACCTCAATCAGTAATTTCCTCCCTCTTTCACCATTCCTCTCATGACATCATAACCTATGAAATCCATCCCTTTTGTAGTAGCTTAAAATTTCTTTGTTGCATTAAAATCAAATATGTACAATACAAAATAAATCAAGGTCCATTGTCTTTCATTGATCACATAAAATATATTTTTATAGTTTGTTCATAATAATACTTATATTTTAGAGAATGGGGGAAACAGGGGTGTTACAATCCCCTCCCCCTTAAAGGATAATTTCCCTCGATGTTCTATCTCCTACAAAATATATATATACATCAGTGAACAAAAAAGGGCATGCGTGTTTCATGGCATCCTCCATTTCCCATGTTGCTTCATTGGGACCAAAGTGATTCCACTGCACCTTGATCTGTGAAATGGTTTTTTTCCTTAGAGGGATCTCTTTTCTATATAGGATACACTATGGTTATAGCAAGAACTCTCCCTCTAGATTCACTTGGATCACAAACCAATCAATTATACGAGAATAATCATGTATATATTTCTTTAAGAAGGAAACACAAAATACATTATGTGCCTTCATTTTGGGAGGAAAGGCTAATGTATAAGCTACAGGTCCCACTCTTTCCATAATTTCAAAAGGTCCACAAAATCTAGGTGCCAACTTGGCACATGCTCCCATTCTTAAGGAGCTTCTTTTGGGTTTAATTTGAAGATACACATTATCTCCTACTCTTTATTATTTATGACGTATTTCAATGTCTACATAGTTCTTCTACCTATCCTAGGCCACTTTCATATTTTTCTTTATTTGAGTTACTTATTTTTCCATCTCTATTAACATATCCAGCCCAAGTGTAACTCTATCCACTATATTATCCCAGTTGATTGGGATATTGCATTTTCTTCCATAGAGAGCCTCAAAAGGACTCATTTTCAAGAATTCCTAGTACCCATTGTTGTAGGAAAATTCTACCAGGGGTAGATATTCTTCCCATTTCTTGGGTTGATGCATCACATGCATCCTTAACATATATTCCAACTCTCAGTTTACCCTCTCGGTTCTCTCATCAGTTTGAGGGTGATAGGATGTACTAATCAATAATTTTGTTCCATGTCCAATAAACAAAGATTTCCAAAATTCTGAAGTGAATTTTGCATCTCTATCAGATATAATTTCCTTAGGAATCCCATGTAGCCTAAGTATTTATTTCATGAAGACATTGGCAATATCTATTTCCTTGTAAGTGGAATTTATCGGAATGCAGTGGGAAGCCTTTCTCAACTTGTCCACAACTACCATAATGGCATCATTTTGTTTGGATTTTCTGGGTAGTCCTGTAATAAAATCCATGGAGATGGTTTCCCATTTCCACTCTGGAATAGGCAGGGGCTGCAATAGCCCTGTTGGGTGCTGGTGTTCTACCTTAAACTATTGGGATTCTAAACATTTATCTATATAATCAGCTATGCATTTTTTCATTCTTGGCTAATAAAACAATTTTCTAATGGTTGTGATCATTTTCTGATAACCAAGATGACCAGTGTATGGTCTCTTGTGTAGTTCATCCATGATGAACCTCTTCAAGTTGTCACAATTTGGGATATACAACCTACCTTTGTAATTTAGCAAGAAATCACTCATTAGATGATAGCCATCATACTTCATCCCTGCAGGCTCTTGTTCTAAATGTGATTTTTTCGTTTGGAAAAATTCATCTACTTCTCGTGCATCCTTAACTCTTTCTTTGATGTAGGTTTTGCAGGTGCTTACATTTTCCAAGTGGATCACTTTCATGCTTCTATTGAGGGCATCAACTACTCTATTTTCTCTCCCTTTAATGTGTTTGATCTCAAAATAAAACTCATTGATGAGATCCACCCACCTAGCTTGTCTAGCATTTAGTTTGGGCTAGTGGTCAAACAAATACCTTATCCCACTATGATCTGTCATGAGCACAAATTTTATGTCAAGGAGGTAATCCCTCCACATTTTTATAGTATGCACTATAGAAGCTAATTCCATGTCATGAGTCACATAATTTATTTCATGCTTGTTCAATTTTTTGGATTCATAAAATATGGCATGCCCTTCTTGCATGAGGACTCCTCCTAGTCCTTCTTTGCATGCATATATACATACAAGGAATTCCTTATTTGGGTCTACAATTTTAAGCATTGATGCATTGGTTAAGAGGTGTTTCAGCTGCTGGAAAATTTCCTCACAGTTTGTTGTCCATACAAATTTAACTCCCTTTTCTATAGAGAGGTGATTGGGTGACCAAATTTGGAAAACCCTCTTATGAATTTCATATAGTATCCTTCTATGCACATAAAGGATCTGATATCAATTACATATTTTGGGGTAGGTCAATCTATAATGGATTTTGTCTTATCAGGATCAACTACCACTCCTTTCTCATAGATAACATGGCCTAAGTAGTGGACTTGCTTTTGAAAAACGTCACACTTACTAATATTTACATAGAGCTTGTGCTCTCTTAGTACTTTAAGTACCAACTTGAGGTGTTATGCATGCTCTTCCTTGCTCTTGAAATAAATTAGAATATCATCAATGGAAACTAATACAAATATGTCCAACCTAAGTGTGTCATGGATGAGAGTATAACTCATTTCTAACATTTCTTTCAGTTGTATTTTTATTTCAACTAGCTTTAGAGTAGTCATCCTATAAGGTCCTCTAGACATTGGTACCGCTCTAGGTACAAGTTCTATTGAGATATCAATGTCTCTTCTTGGAGGTAGGTCGGGTACCTATTTAGGAAACACATATCTATATTCTCTCAATATAGGATAGTATTCTAGGCTTGGTTTATGGTCCTCAACCAAGTTCAACACTTGTGTTGCATATAAGGGACATCCTTTCCTACAATACTTGTTTATTTGAAGGGTTGATATTTTTCTCACTGAGACAGGTTTTTGAATTCCTTGTAGGGTCTTTTTCTTCCCTTCCTCATCTTCACACTCTAATGTTTTGTCATAACATTCTGACTTGGCTTTGTGGGAATCCAACCAATCCATGCCAATCAACATGTCATAAGATCCTAGAGGAAAGATGTTTAAGGTTGCTTGGATATACATCCCATTCATAATGATTTGGCATGTTGTTATGACCTTTGTTAGTTTTCTTTTTTTCCTAATGGCTAGTTGTACCAACCATGGTTTAGCATGTCTTTCTTGATATAATTTACCCTACTCAAGAGTTTGAGGGGAAATATAACTCAAATTAGAAACATGGTCAATCATAATAGACCCATGGATTAGAGTTATTTCTCCCCTTTTCCTCTTATTTGATCTCTTCTCAATCCATATTGTCTTGTTTCTGTAATAATACTCACCAACAACTACTACAACATCTTCCAATTCCAAAACCTGAGAGGAATATGAGAAATTCCTTTGGATTTCCTTCAAGTGGGTGCACTCTTGAATAAGAATGTTGACTATGTTGGAATTTGGGCTTGTTCAACTAGTATTAGTCTCATACAATTTCCTCTTCTTTTCTCTTTCTACCTCTTCTTGCGATTTCTTTAATGCTTCGGCTTCAACAGCCTTTTATTTTTGTTCTTCTTCTTGTTTCTTTCTTTGTTCTACATCAAAAGCCATTCTTTGCCTTTCTTACTTATGGTTTTCCTTTTTCCTTTGCTTTGCATCTTGATAATCTTTTTCTTCCAGTATCCAATGTCCCTTAGGGTTGATATGGATCTTTGTGATATTCTATGTGGCGGATGCCCAAAAATCATGGTGAATAGGGTAGCTAAGAAGTAGTCACACATGTCATATATGCACTTCTCGTAGTTAACATCCAACAATTCTTAGTAGTAAACATGGACAAGTGGTTGGATAGGATTCCAATCCCATATAAAAGCAGGGAAATGAATAGAAGAGCATATTACATCTATGAGATAGGATGACATGAAAAATCTGGGTTTTTTCATACCTAGAGATTCTTTATCCTTATGGAAAATGTTGACTACTAGGATATGGGCCGAATTGAATACTTTCCCTATTTTTACCATGGTATACGTCATAGGAAACCACTTCATTTGAAAATGAGTACTTGTATCCTCACCATATAATCGACATATCATAGTAGTCAACAATCTGTAGGTTTCTTTTAGGTGTTGTGTTGGGATCATCCATTCTCCTTTCTTGACATGTCTTCGTTCATTGTACCACCATTATTCCATCAATTCTTCGAAGTCTTTTTTATCTTTCCTAAATTTCTACAAAAATGGCTCATTCAGGGATATTGCAAATTCTAGGAGGCGATATCGGATTTGTATATCCTATGGCTTTAGAGATTCTATTTGGATCCTTGATTTGTTCATTATAGTATATATATCATTTTCGATGTGAGTGAAACACCACCTTGCGACACCATTGTATGGGAACAACATCGGACGAGCTGCTATAACATGTATACTACTTTTTTTAATGTTGTGGTAGGCTTCAACATCTTCATCTTTATGTGGAAATTCTCTAGTATTGAAGATCTTATATATCTCACATACCATGGAAAATGTTCTCTCCCATTGAAGAAAATTGTGTTTATCACCAAGATATCATCTAGACACTTGACACATGTCGGTATATTTACCATGAGGTTTTCCCTTTCTAGTTTGTGGTTGTGACATGTTGTTGCTTCAAGCTTCTATAATAAGCAAGACCAAAATAAGTCTATCAGATCATTATTATTAGCATAAATTATTAAAATCAAACCATACACATACATGTTACCCTCCAATTTTGCATATGTCTCGGGATATCTTGATGTTATAGCATACATATCTCTCACAAACTTATAGAAGATGAATATTGCATCAATTAGGGTTAAAAATTGGTTTTATGCACTTATAAATTACCCCAATAATGTTAAATGGGTTACACCATGTATTGAGGTGGAGAAGTACACCACCATTAATTCCTTTAGAAAGACAAATTCCCCAAATGTGTGTTATTAGGTGCACGGCTTTATAAAGTTGCAGTCGGGGGTTTCCACATGAAAAACAATTTTTGACTTTTTTATCGGGAAGGAGATATTAAGATGTTATGTCAAAACATTTCTAGGCTCCCATGCCTCCCAAGAGATTTCCCGAGGAATATTCATTTCTTATATCTCGTATTGTGCCAATAACGAGGCGTTATACATTTGCATGTGTGAGTTACTTTCATCCTATTTGTGCAAAACATTAACCAAGATCAAGGGTTAAATGATTATACTTTGATTTATCTTAAATTAAACTCGTCATGATGAGTTGTCGGAGAGTGAGGTACATTCAAAAGTTAATACCGAGAAGAGATATCCTGATCATACTATCGGAGAGGATCCATCGGGAAGGATCCATTAGAAGAGAGAAAGGGGTATGGTAATTTCTTGTTCCGATGGGAGTTTCCCGAAGGAAAATTCTGCATCTCGAAAATCACTTTATCATGAAGGAGCATAATATGTGAGGTGGATGACACACTTGGATAAAGTCAAATTAACCAATGATTTATTGTCTTTCCAAATAATATAAACAATTGTGTGAGGGACCTAACAACAAACATCTAACTCCAACCTTCTCGTATTAGTTATTTCAGGACAATCACTTCTTGAAATGAGGTTACAAGGTCAATGCCTCATGATGTAGTGGAACTATTGTACATATGGAAAATTTCATAGAGAGACTCCATTGGAATCAATTTTTTGCACAAGTGTAATCCTTTTCGATGAAGGAGAATCTGATAGAGAAGAGACTAAAGACAATTGGTCTTTAGATCTCGAAATTTTTCTACAACTCTTACAAGTTTGTTTTCAATGAGAATACGTCGATAGAAAGGTATTCGATGGTCTATAAAATTTCATATCTCAGAAAGGGATTCGATAATTTCATGTTGATTGATCCTGAGTGGGGATGTCCCAATGAGGAGTGGTTCGATAGCCCATGGACATGGTTACATTACTAAATATTTACCTTGTAATTGCAACAGAGTTCCCAAAAGAAATCATATTTTATTCATTGGGGAAAGAAAAGGATAACAAAGGCATGATAGAAACTCATAAGATATTTGATCATCATAGCCTTCTTTGGTTAATAACCCTAAGTATGCATGTTTATAATAGTAGTTTTTTTTACCCGTACCAAATCAAGTTAGTAGTGATATAGTTCCTTGATGAAAAATTTTAATGGGGGGAGAGCCACTAAAATCCTCTAGGATAAAGAATTTCAATGGGTAGTGGTGGGGGAACAACACCTAGTACCTTCAAAATCAATCCATCATGGTTGGAAGCAGAGGATTTTCTTAACATAACTAAGAAAAAGTGGATGTAGGAAATCAATAAGCATCTAATCAAAGAAAATGTGTAGAACATTAAGAAAGTAGCTATAGCCTAGGCCCACCATACAAGGGATAAATATGAAAAACAAATAGTCTCCATTGAAACAAAACTTTAGGAATTGTATAATAGTGAGTTTTTGGGATATCCTAATGAATCTTTTAAGGACCATATTAGGGTTTTGTAAAAGAAGAAAAGGAGGTTGCTTGTTGATAAGGAGAATTTTTGGAGGCTTAAAAGAATAGCATTGTGGCTCTCAAAATGAGATGAGAATACTAAGTTCTTCCATCAATATGAAAATCATAGGAAAAATCTAAATACTATATGGAAATTCAAGAGGGATTATGGGACTACAACTACCAATTTTCAAGACATTGCCCAGCTAGGGGTGGAATATATTGAAGTAATTTAAGAGGATGAGATGGATTACATTGAAAAGGTATTAGAAATGACTTCATTTTTCCCAAGTTGCGTGAGGAGGAAGCAATTGTGAGATTATTAGAGAAAGTATCTAAAGAATAAATCCAAGTTGTGATGAATATTTTCTAGAAGGTCAAAATTCTTGGTTCATAGGGATGGAAAATTGAATTCTTTATGGGTTGTCATCAAGTGGTTGAGGATTATTTACTAAATTTAATTAAGGTTCAATCAAGAAGTTTGGGGACGATGTTGGAATCCTTCAATACTAGTTTTATAGATCTTGTTCCTAGGAAAGATATCTTGAGATCCTTTTAAGATTAAAGACCCATTTCTCTATGTAAATGTATATACAAGATCATAGCAAAGATAATAGTAGTGAGTGTGAAGAAGATATTATCTAAGTCAATATATAAAGATGATTTTTGTTTTCTATTTGGGAAACAAATCCATGAGACAATAAGGGTTGCTCAGGTGGGTCAACATTCTATAAAGACCAAAAAATTATCAGCAGTGGTTGTGAAATTGGGATTATCTAAGGATTATGATTGGTAAGTTGGTTGTATGTGAGGTTTATGCTAATACATATTGGATTCTATGTTACTTTAACAACTACATGATGATTCTATGTGCCCAATTCAGAGATTCAATAATAAAGCTTGAGAAATGGTGTAGAAGAAGAAAAAAGAGTGGAGAAGATGGAGATTTCTCATTGTTAAACATAATCTTCGCTGCATATAATTTTTGTAACTTTTTCTTCTAATATTCTTCCCCTACCCTTCTAAATAATCCTAATTATAGAACCCTTGATGAAGCACTTCTTCCCTTTTTTAAAAATTAGATATTCTAACTACTTGAGTAGTTAGGGTTTTTCCTTTCTTGAATTTCCCGTACACTTTTCTTCTTGAAGTATTCTTTTTAATTAATTACTCATTAATAAACTTACATCATTAATATATGCAACTTTCAAATGGGTTCCTTTTCGTTTTTTAATAAAAGTTTTTAATAAAACTTGTATTTTCAAAATTTAATTAATTTCCCTTTAAAAGAGGGGGATTGTGTTTTATATTTCTTTAAGTGATAATAAAATTTTAAACCATTTAAATCACTTCATATTTAATATTCATTTTCTTATCTTTCCAACGATATAAATTTTTCCCAAATTCGTCGACCGGACCTCAAGATATGAGCTCGTAAAGTTGAGTTGTCAAGTGGATCGATTAAAAATGAAGCCAATTGATATTTAAATTCTAGGAAATATGTAGCCAATTTCATCCCTTTTAACCTATACCATCATATTCTTCATCGAAATTCCTTTCCAATGGTATAAATATTGTGCAATTTTTCCACCCAGAGCTCAAGTTATGGTCTTCAGAAGTCCGTGACTCAGGAATGGTTGATTGGATGTCTTGAGACAATCTTAGCCCTTGGATTAAATTTCGTCCTTCCTTTGAAAATTTTGAATTTTCTTCATAAAACTTATCCCACATGCATGGGATTTTACAAATATTTAGTTTTTATATGAAATAATGTAAAATACACTTGATAAGGAACATTAAGAGAGGAGACTATAGAGCTTAGAAGGTTTGACCTCCCTTAGAAAAATAATTAAATATAATATTTTAGATAACAAATCAGCCTCCACCTCATGCCCAATCATTGATGAGTTAGCCAACCAAATATTACCATTTTTCATCCAATATTAATGTGTCACGTGTCTCCATTAATTAGCTGCCATGTGTCACTCCTTTATAGGTTTCCATGTGTCACAATTGATCCAACAATAATGAGTCATGTGTATATATTAATTAGCTACCATGTGCCACTCCTTCATAAGTTGTCATGTGTCACAATTCCATGCTACCATTTGTAAGAATCTCATTGGTTGGAAAATGTTATAATTTCATTGGTCTAGAATATAATATAGGAAATTTGGTATAAAATGTTCAAGGGAAGGAGAAGTGGACAAGAGGGGGTAGGAGTATATAATATAGGAAATTTGGTATAAAATGTTTAAGGGAGGGAGAAGTGGAAAAGAGGGGGTATGAGTGGGTAGTTAGGGAGGGGGGTGGAATAAGGTTAGAGAAAGTGGAGAGGGTTATGTAAGGTGAGGTGGGGGGTAGTTTGTAGAGAGTGGGTGAGGAGTGAGGGAAGTAAGGTGGGTGGGGGACGGGGGTAATGTTCTCCGCTAAAGAGAAATAAAAAGAAATTAAGTAGGAGCGGAGTCGAGTGTGAGGGAGGTGAGGTAAGTGAGGGGAAAGGGAAATGGGTAGGAGTGGATTCGGGTGTGAGGAGTGAAGGGGATAAGGGGGAATGGAAATGGGTAGGAGAGGATTCGGGTGTGAGGGAGGTGAGGTAAGTGATGGGGATGAGGATAGGGATGAGTGAGTCTTCTCCCACCGAAGAGTAAAAAACAAAAATTAAGTGTGGAAATAAAGGAAAGGAATAAGGGGGTGGAGAGATAAGGAGGTAAAGGGGAAAGGGGAATATTTTCAAAATTTACATGGTATATCCACAAGATTTTTTACATGGTTTATTCCATGGATTTATGTGGTATATCCAAAAGATTTGTATATGTTGTACTCTACCAAATTTTTGTGGTTTATACCACAAGATTTTACATGGTTCATTCCATGGGTTTTTATGTGGTTTATTCCATGGAATTTAAAATAATTGTAAGAATATTTCTTCCAAGATAATCAAATATGGTTTCAAGAAATGACGTGGTTCCATGAGAAAGATCACAGTTCCAAGAAATTCTTTGTTCCAAGAAAATTGGTTTTGCCGTAAAATTAAGAAGCGCTCATTGGGTGTTTAAACATAAACCTAGATATATTGAGCATACGAACTGGGATTTTTTATCCAAAAAATGTGTGGCGAAGCTGAGACTGAGGGCTACACAATGAACTTTTTCTCATTCAAAAAATTTCTTCTTTCGATATCATTTTTTTTATTATTCCAGGAGCAGGAAAATATAGATGCCCAATTTTGGTCAAGAACTGGCTCCAACTATGGGACAGTGATCCCCTATGAGTTGTTGAGAACCCAAAATATGAAAACCAAATTCCTTCTCCATTGGGCTATGGAGTCATATTCAAAATGGATTCTTGTAATTCTTCTTCTTTCATGGAGTTATCTTCAAATTTCAATGTACGAACTGCCTTATTGTGTGAATATTGAACTGAAGAAATAAATATGTACATACATGATCTACCTACCCTATCTTAGTTTGAAGAAAATGGGCATCTTAGGTATAGGTAGATTTCCAATAGAGTCATTCAAGCATCCAAATGATCTTTGGAATGAACTCCAAAACTGTGAAACATATTGATACTTGTACCAATAAGTCAAGGGCACTCTTAATGTATACTGGAGAAAACTTAAACTAGGTGTGCTAAAAATATGATTGCATTGCTTCACCAACAATTATTTTGAACCATAATTCAATGAAGTCAATTCTTGGTTGCTCAAGAATGATATTGTATTTGATTGGATGAAGAATTTTCAATTTTAACATTTTTTCATCTCTCTCCTTATCTCCAACTACTTCCAAGTTTCTTGATACATCAACAATGTCTTGAAAAGACTCTTCCTTCATGTAAAGGCAATCTTGCTCATTATTCTTCTCAAAATTCATTTCTTCTACCAATTGTTCTTGTTGTCAATATTCTTTAGGATTTTCATCATATGATGTAAGGCTGAAATCTTCTTGTATATTTGGTGGAAGCTCCTTGATTTCATTCTCAAATTTGTTGCTTAAAATATCTTCATATGGAGTATATAGGAGGCTGAAATTTTCTTCTTACAAATTGGAAATTTCACCTTCATCTTCAGCAATATGACTCGACTCAAAAAACTCATCCAATATTTGATTAGATTATTCTTCAAAATTAGTCACTTCATTATCTTGTGTCCATATAGGAGAGGGTGGGTGGGCAACAACATTGAAATCATATGCAAAAATATATGAATGCACTCTCGGGATGAACTTTGTTGCAAACAAATTTTCTAACACATCCCAACTGGAAATGGAGTTAGGTAGTAATGAACTATATCATTTAAGAGAATCCCCTGACAGAGTTTGTAAAAATAATCTACACGTAACATTGTCCTCATTGAGGTTGAAATCATGACATATACTTTTGAAATTAAACATGTGATGCTATGCATCTTCTGAAATATTTCCAAAGAATGTAGAATTTTTTTTCAAAGGAATATCAGGCATTTGAAAATATAATTATAGTAGATTTAATGGGATTCTGTGAAATTGCCTCCTTCTTTGGATAATTAATTTTTTATTGATTCTTGTAAATCCATTGATGGTATTGATGGAGAATTTAAAGGATCATCATGATATGCATGAAATTCTTTAGAGGAATCATAATATACATCTTCTTAAGATTTGATTCTTTCCATTGGAGTTGTTAGGGAGTTCATTCTCCAAAATATTTTGTGCTTCTTGGGTATTTTCAAGATAACTGAAACATTTTTCAATAATCTTCTTATAAACCTCGTGCATCTAGAAAAAGAAGTAGTCTTCTTGAATATTCTTTTCAAAACTTTGATCCACACAGACTCTGGTTCTTCAATTGGATCTGAAGCAAGGCCTCAAATATATTGAAAATAAATGGCTCCCCAGTATGGTTTCCAAAAATGATGAAGTTTGAATCCATTAGGTCCAAAATGGAAACCTCACAAGGATATGAATACCCATGCATTTTTATAGAGGTGGTACTCCTCTTTGGCTGAAAGATATATCTTGAATATCTTGGATTAAGAGAATGTTAATGTTTGACTACAAGGTATTTCAAAAGAGGACAAACACATTCAGTAACCACTCACAAAACCAAATCAAATATCAACACTCTGATGTTTTGACGTGGTAAAACCCCTATGGTGAAACATCCACGGCCCCAACCAATGCGACCACTTGGAGCAGTTTATTAATGCAAAAGAAAAAGATTACAGAGATAGTTTACAAGAGAGTTTCTCATAATCGATCATCAAAAAATGACCCTCTTATTATCTTTAAATAAAGATCATGGATCAATCGGGTGTTAAGCCATGGATCAATGTATCCATTAAGATCGAGGATAATATGAACTATCAGATCACTCTATGTCAGGAACATATCATGACCGTCGGATTTCCTAACTACAAATGCACAATAATGCATACTAAAGAAACACACTTTTACCTAACGACACATTATACCAAGTAGATCTTAACCAACTCCTAAGTGTCTAAATATCCTAATATTTAAGGCAGAAAACTCTAGATCTTTATTTCTTGGATTTATTCAAACGAATGGTTCTTCAATAACTTGATCTGTAATTATGTTCATCAATAAGCCGTTTATGTTGACATATTTTACAGGAAGAGTGTGCTTGTCATTGACAGAAAGAACAACAGTGCCATTGGAAAATAGGAAAAGCATAAGCTCAGAGGAGGAGCGAACATTATGCAGATATCAAATCTCATAAGGAAAAGTGTAAGCTCAGGGTGAGAAGCCTCAGTAGTCATCCGATCAAGAAATTGACTGTGTTGATCGTCTCATTTTATGGACGTTGGTCATATGAGAAACTGTGGGCTTAAGGATCGTTGGAGGATTGTGACCGTCAGATTTGCAAGCCAGATAAACGACAGGGATGAATTGTGGGGAGCGAAAGGAAAATTAAACGAATCGCTAGTTCTAATCCCGCAATCAATCTAGATCGTTAGATCTCATAGACTCGAATATCGATGACTGTGGTTGATCCAACAAACGATCAGTTTAAGTCATATCAAGTCGTGACCGTTGGATGCGCAATCGCCAGATCAATGACAGGGATAGATTGTGGAGATCGGAAGGAGAATTAAAGGACTCACTAGTTCCAATCCCACAATTGGTCTAGATCGTCAAATCTTGTAGACTCGGATATCGATGACTGTGGTTGATCCAACAAGAGATTAGATTAAGTTGGATTGAGTTGTGACCATCGGATGCACAATTGCCATATCAACGATAGGGATAGATTGTCGAGAATGAAAGGAGAATTAAATATCGTGCTATTTCCAATCCAAAAATTACTCAAGACCACCAGATCTTATATCCTCGAAGATTGATGATTGTGGTTGACTCACCAACAGTGCACAACTTCAAATTGTGGAGTTTTGATGACGAGTTAAATCACTCACAAGTTATGGTTCCGCAATCATCCTTGATCGTTGATCTACTTCGAGTGTCTTCACGACCGTTGGATCACATTTTAGTGTGAGGATATGATAAGATAAAAGGGATGAGAGTTTGATTATCCGAATACCTGGCAGTCATAAGATCAAACCCGAATTCTGGTTAGCTGTTGAATCATTTCGTGTGGAAGAATAGGATAAGAAAGGTAAAATATTTGAGATCTCACTTATGCAAATACCCATCAATCGTTGGATCAATTCAAGTGGAAGGACATGATAAGCTATAAAAGTTGCACCGTAGATAGATCGAGCCATCGATCTAAGAACATGATTGATGAACATCATTCACTTCGGATATAAAGAGGCGAGGAGGTTACGCTCCGAAAAATTTGATATTTGAAAAACCCAAAGCCCAGAGAGCCGGAAATCCGAAATGAATAAGGACCATCAGATCTGGAGAACATACGATGACCGTTAGATCAGGGATATCTACGTTAGCAGATTACGTCAACAAACCTCATCCACAAATACATGTGGCAGATCACGTCGACAAAGGACATGTGGTGGACCACATCAGCAAAGGACATATATGGCAGACCACGTCAGCAAAGGACATATGTGGTAGACCACATTAGAAGGCCACGTCAGCAAGGACACGAGTCGTCCAATATGAAAGATCACTTTAGGTGTATTCTCATCAGTCGATCTACTCCAGTGGAAGGATAGCATAAGTTGAAATCTCTGAAGTTCGGAGACCCGAAGGAGATCTGGACCATCGATCTGATTTCATATGCACTCTCAACCATTGATAAATATATAGTGGAAGGATAGCGTAAGTATAATATCCGAAGACCCGAAGTAAAAGGTGGCCATCCATCTCAACAGTTGATTAAGTCCTGGTCATCAAATTAAGCCTTGTAATAATCAAATCTAACAATTGATCTGTTTTCGTGAAATAAACGTAAACTGTCCGATCTCTTCGAGAAATCTGATTCGAAAGTTTTGAAATGTTTCAAACCCAAAAGTTTTGAAGCGAGAAATGTCGAAGTTATGATAGTCGTCCATTTTAAGATATTGAATTGTGACAGTTGAATTGATAAACGCTCATGCGCTCGTTAAGCCTAATGTCTAGTCACCACCATTGCTCATGTGAGATAAGATATTTAAATAAGATATAATCCGATGGCATTGATCAAACTGAATCTGATCGAAGGGTTACTGCTTCATCTTATGATTTCTTGATCAGTTAGGATTCAGTTACACTAACTGAATCATCATTCATGGGCAGATGAATAATTCGTTCCTCAGCATTGGAATCATGGCTCTTGAGCATTCTGAGTTTCTCGAAATGAGTGTTGTGAGATTCCTGAAATGAGTGTTCTGAGATGGACGACTTGACCATTGGAGATGGGAGTGTAATGATGGATGAGAGAATGAATAAAAGGATAATTCCATGACAAAGAGAGGTTAATGTTTCTATGAAAAAAAATTTGAACTGTATGTAATGGAGAATACAGCATGAACATAAAGATATAGAACAGTGAAGCATGATTTAAGCTAGGAAGAAAAATCTGAGCTACACAAGCAGAGACAGAGCAGAAGAACATAAAGTGTAAGAATATGCCAGAAGGAAGACACTGATGTAGGCAGAGAAGAACAGTGTAGAAGAACAATGATAAGACTGGTAAGCCATTGATTAATAATATATCACTGTAATGAATTTCAGTAACAAAGATTTATATTTAAGGGTGGTAGGGTGGTAGGGAGGACTTTTGTCCGCAGAATTTCAAGTGGGTGCTTGAACACAGGGAGTTGTAGCTTCCATCTAGTGGCAGCCAGAGAAACCAGGGTGGCAGGGTGGTGCAAGGGAGAATGATTGTTCTCTGTTTCACAGTTTGGTGCCTGTGTGATTGGAAGTTGATGCTTCCATCCAGTTGGTATTGGAACACTCAGGGAGTTGTTGCTTCCTTCTAGTGGGTGCTAGAGAAACCAAAGAGTTGGTGCTCTCAACAAATTGCAGCTTGTAAAACATAGGTGGTAGCCTCACAAAGAGTGGGTGCTCATAAGAATGATAATGTACATAATATAAATACTACTTATCATAAGAAGAAGATGTTTTCTCCTTTTATGGGGTTCCTCAGGAATATTTGTCTCTATATACTTCATGTGTGTGATTGATGTTGAATACTCTATTTCTTACTTCCCTAAATTATTATGATCATCATTAAGTGTTCTGTAATGATTTTAAAATTGGTATAATTGTTTAAGCACAATAACAACTGATTCACCCGCCCCTCTCAGTTGCCTAACAATTGGTATCAGAGTGGGTTCCTTTTTTCTAAGGGTAGATCCTAGAGCTTAAACATGACTAGCCTTGAAGGAACTTCAACTAATAAGGCCTCTTTGTTCAATGGAACAAACTTTTCCTTCTGGAAAGTTAGGATGAGAACCTACATAATGGATTTAGGTGCAGATGTCTGGGATGTGGTAGAGACTGGTTCTGTAAATCCAGTTGTACTATCTTCTAAGGATGACAAGCTAGAATTCAGCTTCAACGCTAAGGATATGAATGCTATTCTGAGTGGGCTTGTAGAAACAAAATTTGTAAAAGTTATGCACTTAGAATCTACCAAAGAAATGTGGGACAAACTCATTAGCAATTATGAAGGTAATGAGAAGGTAAAGGATGCCAAGCTTCAAACCTACAGACTATAGTTTGAACAGCTAAAGATGAAAGAGGATGAAACTGTTGGGAAGTAATTTCTGAGAGTTGAAGAACTAGTAAATGCAATGAAAGGACTTGGTGAAAAAATTGAGGAAGTCTCTTTAGTTCAAAAAATTTTGAGATCTCTGCCAGATAGGTTGAACCCAAAGGTCTTTGCTATAGAAGAACTCAATGATCTAAAATTTCTTCCTATTGACCAACTCCTAGGAACTCTGACTGCTTATGAAATGAGGATAGGTAAACATAAACCCACCTC
>SNQJ01S0099242.1:11924-26319 GCA_010110895.2 Picea sitchensis | reverse complement strand
CCAACGACCCAGGGAAAGTTCTCAACAATCTTGAAAAGGAAAAGGGGGGGGGGGTTGTAGCTGCAAATTATAGCAACAAATATGCAGTAGAAAATCTCAGCTATGTTCCTTCTAGTGATTAGACTGTCTAAAAGAAACCTGCTCTGATACCATGTTGGATTTTTCATAAAAAATAGTTAGCATGCTCATCTCACCATAGGTGATGCACCATTTCCACCCAACCATAGGAACCTACATGTGCCTTCCCCCAAGCTGGGCATAGTAGTTTATTCTGGGAAACCCTTCTACACAAGAGGAGAAAACCCAACACCTTTTCTTATAGAGAAGATCCTTGCCAATACAATAATACCATGAACTATCTCTATCTAGTAAAGTAAACTAACAAGAAAGAATCCATGATAACACATACTTATCTTTTCTGCTAAGATATGCACTCTAGAACTGCCAAGGAGATGAATCCACTGCTATCTAAATGATGGCTTAGATCATTGTCTCAAACTGTTGTACATCAACCCTTTATATCTATCACTTTGCTACCTCAATACTGTTGTTATAGGTGCTCCCAATCTGTTGTTCAAGCACAAAAACATATGCTTCCCAAACACTATCTACAGTTGTAACCAAAATGTTGTTCAAGAGCATATATATATGATATTACATGCATGCCTATATATTCCTTAGACTTAGCCTCAGACTAGGCCTCTTTGCTTCCTCAGATTAGGCCTCTTCGTTGCTTCAGATTAAGAGACATGCTCTAGACATTAGCCAAAATACGGGCAGTAGTAGCCACAAAAATTGTTTAGGAAACAACAATGCTAGTTAAAAGAGGGATATACAACAATAAATGTGACACAACCAAGGGAAGTGGAGGTAGATACGTGCTCCCAAGTGACAAGGAATAAGAGTGCCTCTTTCCTAAGAGGATCCAACACAAACTTAAGAAATAATCTAAATAACTTTGAGGAGACAATAGAGGGTTCACTAACGAAAAATGCCTCATTAGGAGATGAAGGAACCTCAATGAAAGGTGATCATAGAGGGTTCAATATTGGGATAGTGTTATTTAGAAAGAAATGAGGACCCATTATTGTTGGGGATGGTAAAGGAATTAGGAAGACAAATACTAGGAAGGAAGGGGGAGGAGAATTCTACAATGAAAGGGAAATAAAAAAGGGGGCAAGAAGGTATGCAAAAAGAGTACACAAAACAAAAAAAATGGAATCCCCAAAGTGTCCTCGTAATCTAAGGTATGGAGCGTCCAACCTGTAACATATTGGTCCTCCTTCACTTGTCACTCAATTACTAGGTGCAAGTGTGGTATTCTCTCTCCACGTTGCTCCAAACTCCAAGTCAACAAAAATCCGATGAAGAGAAGGCATTGGAAATGGAGGAACATGGGTGAAGAGGAAGTGAAAGAAAGACTCAATGGGATCCAAACTAAAGGCGGGTTAAAGGAGAATTGGCATGGTGTAAGAATACTAAATGAAAACTATGATTAGGAAACAATGGAAAATTCTCACTATTATACACAAAACAACATGGGTTCGACCCATTAAAATGGGGTCCCAACGATCCCTCTTACATGGTGCTTCATTCTCCAACTACCCTCATGCAAGGTGCTCCTCCTCTACCTATGTACCACATATCCTCTTGTTCCCAACGCTCCACAACATGTGTGCCAAGGTAATTACTTTCTCAAATGATTCACCTCAACATATGTGTTTAGGTTCACAGCCAAAATCCATGATGAATGTTCCTCAACCCAAGAATCCTAAGTCAAGTATTCAACCTCCAAGGTGTATGTTATATGGTTCCTTACGGTTAAGTTCCCTCCTCCAAGTTCCTATAACTCATCCTCTTAAGTAGGTACCTCTCCTAATCAAGCAACGACTCCCCCTTTGTGTGCACCCAATGGATTAGTCTTCATGCCACATAGGATAACAACCTCCTAGGTAGTGCACTATCCTACCACTCTATCTAATAAGGTCAAGAATCCACTCAAACTAAGCCATACATATGTCCTTAAATAATCACCAAGAGATTAAGACACCTAGCGCTCTCCTAGATAGGTGAAAACCCTTTTGGACTATCTTAAACCAAGCATCCTAAATCAAATATCCAACCTTCAAGGTGTATGTTAGATGGTTCCATGCCATTATGGTTAAGTTCCCTCCTCCAAGTGCCTATCACTCATCCTCTTAAGTAGGTACCTCTCCTACTAAATCAATGACTCGCCAATTGTGTGCATCCAATAGGTTAGTCATCATGCCAGATAGGATAACAACCTCCTAGGTAGTGCACTATGCAACCACTCTCTCTAAGGTTGAGCATACACTCAAACTAAGCCATCCATATGTTTGTCAAGCATCACCAAGAGATTAAGAAACCTAGTGTTGATGTTTTGGTAGCTGCGGGAGGTATTCCCTACTAGACAACTTTTATTAGAGAAGAAGAAGATTCCAAGAAGTCAAAGGAAAACCATTTAACAATTTAAGAACACCTCAGAAAAGAATAAAGTGAAATAGAATACCATAGAAGAGAAGTCGGCCCACATGAAATAATAATAAAGTGGAAATATAATTTCCAGGAATAGAAGTCGGCCCACAAAAATAATAAAGTAAATTTGAAGACTCAGAATAAGAATTCGACCCCAAACAGGTGCCCAAATTAGTATAAATACAAGTCTGGGTTAGTTCATTTGTACAGCCACACAATTCTCCTTCTGCAATGCTCATTAGGAATTTGCAGTTGTAGTTGTAGTTGGAGTTTCTCTATTTATGGTTTCTGGTTCTCTTGGAGAGTGCGTCCCACTGGGAGAAGGATATTCTTGATGGTTCTTGGTGATCTCTCTTGAGCGCTACCTCTGGAAGAGTTGCGATAAGGTTTGTGGTATTTCCCAGTTGCTTCATGCCAGTTGTCATAGTAGTTATAGTTACAATTGTAGTTGCAGTTACCAGTTACCAGTGGCACCAAATCTGAGGTGCCAGCTTGGTGGTGTCATATCTAGTGATGCGCCTATCTTGGTGCCAACTCTGTGGCGTGCTACCTTGGTACCAGTTCTGTGGTGTGCTATCTTGGTACCAATTCTGTGGTGTTGATCAGTTTTCTACCCTCGCTAGGGTTTGAAAAGAAGAAGAGATAAGTATTTGTTATCAAGGTTCTTCGTTGTTGTTTTTTTCTTGAGATTAGAGCTTGTTCATGGTCGTATTGGAATATTCTCTCTAAGAAAAGTTGGTTGGGTTTTTCCCAGGGTAAATCTTTGTGTATTCTTCTACTTGTTTATTTGATACTTATATATTTCAGTATATGATTATTGAATGCTAAAAGAAGATAAAAATGCTATGGAAAATCCAATGTTAGCTAAACTAATGAAAAATATAACATGGAATGAGAGCAGGTTTCCTTCAGAACAGTCTAATCAGTGGAAGGAAGATCGTGAGATTTTCCACATTGCTGAGATTTGTCGATGCACATGCAATTTTCCGCTGCACATGAAATTTTTCGTTGTACTATTTTATTTGTCAATATGGTTGAGCACTTATTATAAAATTTATTGGGACAAACTCCATAGATCATCTCACCTTTCCCTAACACACCTGCTACATCTCTCAAATTTACTTTCCATCAATATTGAATTTTTTAGGGTTGTTGACATTTTCCTGGACATTGAACCATCTCATTCAGATTTCTAACTTCTTCTTGTTGGTGTAATGTTTCCGATTAGAATACAAGATGGATGGTGCATTTGTATATAAGATGAGGGTGTTTGCAGGAGAAATACACTTGGCAAGAGGACATTTATCCAAGTAGTGACAATAGATCCAAATGGATCTTAGATATAGTGCACTTAGAGGAAGCCCAAGAGTTGGAGGCAATAGAGAAAATGTCTCCTACAATATAGAACAACTCAAATGGGACAACAACAACTAGACTCCAAGTTTGCATATCAGGTTTGACATTTTATAATGTTGTAGCCTAAGTAAGTGTTGTAACTAGAATAATAGTCTTTAGAGTTATATTACTGCTATTGTTATCAAATGTTTAGTAACACTTGAATATTGTTGGTATGATGATCATTAAGTCAAATTTCATTGTTCAGTGTTAATGATGCACTTGTTTACAAGATAAATTGATCTCCTCTAGGAGATGTTCTTGGTTGTTGATATTGTTCCAAACAAGTTTTCTTGTAAATTCCATGGAGGTTACCATGGATATGTTGTTGTTCTTGTTTCTTTTTCTAGGCAGATTACCATGGAGGAATGATTGGTCACAACACTGGAAGAGTGTTGAAGAGTGTTGTTCTTATTTCTTGTATTTTTTTTTTCCAGACANAGGTTTGACATTTTATAATGTTGTAGCCTAAGTAAGTGTTGTAACTAGAATAATAGTCTTTAGAGTTATATTACTGCTATTGTTATCAAATGTTTAGTAACACTTGAATATTGTTGGTATGATGATCATTAAGTCAAATTTCATTGTTCAGTGTTAATGATGCACTTGTTTACAAGATAAATTGATCTCCTCTAGGAGATGTTCTTGGTTGTTGATATTGTTCCAAACAAGTTTTCTTGTAAATTCCATGGAGGTTACCATGGATATGTTGTTGTTCTTGTTTCTTTTTCTAGGCAGATTACCATGGAGGAATGATTGGTCACAACACTGGAAGAGTGTTGAAGAGTGTTGTTCTTATTTCTTGTATTTTTTTTTTCCAGACATGTCACTAGTGATAGCTCCAAGAAGGAGCTACTATGACGGTTGTTCCCATTCTTGTTTTTATGATTGTTCTTATTATAAGAGTATTATTATTGTTTGTTGTTTTCCCTTATTGTTTCTCTTGTTCTAGGCAGGTCACATGTAATATATTTGAGAGGGAGATATAATGACAGTTGTAGGAGGCAACAAATTAGATGGTCTCTAGTTGATACATGGAGCAGACTATCTAGACAGAGTTTTGTACATAATCATACACATCCCTGTAACAAAAGAGAAGAGGACGAAGTCAAAACCTTCTGGAGAGAAGGGAACTTTTTTGGGATACAAATTATTTCATATAGAGATTGGTTGTGAAGAGTAGAAGGCTTTGAATATGATTGTACATATCCCTCTAGTTGAGCTGATCACTCTTCAGATCATCGGGAAGAGTCAGTAGAGCCAGAAGGGCCTACCTAGAATCATTGCAGTGACCAGGAAGAGACCAACATGGTCTCGTGATACTTTGTAGGATGTAAAGAGGATACAAACATATGGCATTGATGATCCATATCAAGAGGAGGAGTAGTTGGCTCCACCAGTGGTGAGGCAGGAGGCCCCACCAAGTGCCAACTTAGAAGGAGCTAGATTTCATAGGGATTCAATCCTCAGGATCCAATAGGGAGGAGCAACCTCCCCAGAACAGTTCATAGGAGATCAAACTTTAGAGCAGATGGATCTAGATATTATATAGACTCAGATGGAGTCAAGCTTTAGAGGGAGCATGCAAACTCAAAGTGAGCCTCATCTCAGAGAGATTCAATGGTGTATTTCTCCTCAGATTCAGATGGGAGAGAGAGACGTCTTCTAGGACTGACAAAAAATTTCCATGAGTTGAGGAGGCTAGATCGAAGCTTTAGAGGCTTTGAGAAGATATGAGACCTCTTGGGAGGATTCCATTGTTTCAGTGACAGAGGAGAAAGCTAGTCAGAAGGATTGGGATATAGATTTTCCCTTGGTTCTGAGACCATAAGGGAAGTCAGTGGTGACTTCCAATTTGATCTACAAGATCAAGCATGATGAAAATAGTAGCATAAAGAAGTACAAAGCGATATTTGTGGCTATAAGATTCTCCCAGAAAGAGGGAGAATATTATGACAAGACAATTGCTCTAGTAGCCAAAAGAAGTTTACATAGAGAAACCATAAGATACATGAGAATGAGTCTCATGTCGACAGATTGAAGAAAAATTTGTGCAGGCACCTAGGGTAGGATATGCCAGACAATTATTTTTTATGAGATTGAATATGGTTTCCCCTTGATATTGGTTGACCTGTTTATTACAGGGGATGAGAAGCTCACTGATGAGTGCAAGAGGGAACTCAATTTAGAGTTCAAAATGAAGGATCCATATTTGATGGGATTGGAGGTGTGGCATAGACCAGACGATATTTTCCTTAGGCAAGGAAAATATACAGTTGAGATCCTGCAGAGATTCAGGATGATGGATTGCAAGTCCATGGCCACACCGATGGTGATGAATCTAAATCTCTTTAGTGATTCATATTTAGATTTGGTGGATCCCACGATGTACATATAATTGATCAAATCTTTGATGTTCCTGGTTAACACTAGGTTGGACATATGTTTTGCAGTGAACACCTTGAGTCAGTACATGGTTGAGCCTAGACATGTACATTGGATAGTAGAAAAACATGTGTTAAGGTATCTACATGGTACATTTGGATATGGTTTGAGATATGTATCGGATGGAAATGTAAATTTGTAGGGTTATACAAACTCTAACTAGGCAGGGAGTGTAATGGAAAGGAAAATCATATCAGGATGTTGCTTCAGACATCAGTGCCACTCACCATAGTAGAGGCAAAGTATATAGCAACCAATGTTGCAAGCCATGAAGTAGTGTGGCTTCAAAAGATTCTTGTAGGGTTATTTGATCTAGATTTGGAGCCAACTTTAATATATTGTGATAATAAAAGTTGTGTGAATCATATAGATATCAAATACCATTACATTTGAGACATGGTGTAGAAAGGAGTTGTGGAGCTTCGGTACATATCCACAGATGAGAAGATAGCAGACATTCTCACCAAGCCTATGTCTAGAGTGAAGTAGGAGTACTTTAGAGACAAGCTTGGTGTGATGCAGAATTCCCACCCTCATTGAGAGGAAGGTGTGTTTTTTCTCCTCCAGTCGGATAAACCCTCTGGCCAAGGGTTCACACGATATGCCATGTAAGGTGACTGAGGGGTTAATGCACTATCATATACTATTATTTCCTATTCCATGTGAGGTGGTTAGTTGTGAATAAGACTATTGGGAGAGGAGAAACATCATAACATAGTCTTGGAGACTATGGAAGTGACTGTGTGTCACTGGATAGTAGTTGTGTGCTACTACCGTGGTTTTGTACCATTGGCGGTGATTGTATATCACTGGAAAATAGTTGTGTACTACTATAGCAGTGGTTGTGTATCACTGGTGGTGATTTTGTATCACTGGACAATAGTTTTTTACTACTATAGCGGTGGTTGTGTACCACTGGCGGTGATTGTGTATCATTGGACAATAGTTGTGTACTACTATGGTAGTGGTTGTGTACCACTATGATAGTAGTTGTGTACTACAATGACTTGGAAACAATTTTGTTTCATTGGATGGAATTGTAGTAGTTTTGTGCTACTAGTTGATTTCCATGGAGACTACCAGACTGCTTGGAAGTGGTTGTTTTCTACTGGTTGATCGCAACATAGTCATAAAGAGTGTGGCAGATGATTTGAGCTATCGATGGCATGGTAGTAGCTGTGTTCTACTAGTTGATTGAAGAGTAGTCAATGGACTACTAGATGAAGATATCGTGGAAAGATACCTCCCTAACTAAGAGGGAGTGTTGATTTTTTGGTAGTTGCGGGAGGTATTCCCTCTTGGAAAACTTTTCTTAGAGAAGAAGAAAATTCCAAGAATTCAAAGGAAGACCATTGAACAGTTGAAGAACACCTCAGAAAAGAATAAAGTGAAATAGAAGACCATAGAATAGAAGTCAACCCACAATAAATAATAATAAAGTGGAAATATAATTTCCAGTAATAGAAGCCAGCCCACAGAAATAATGAAGTAAATTTGAAGACCCAAAATAAGAAGTTTGCCCTAGATAGGCACCCAGATAAATATAAATACAAGTCTGGGTTAGTTCATTTGTACAACCACATAGTTCTCCTTCTGCAGTGTGCACTAGGCAGTTACAACTGCAGTTTCTCTATTTTTGGTTTCAGGTTCTCTTGGAGAGTGCGCCCCATTGGGGGAAGGATATTCTTGATGGTTCTTGGTGATATCTCTTGAGTTCTACCTCTGGAAGAGTTGCGCTAAGGTTATGTGGTGATGCCCAGTTGCTTCTTGCAAGTTTCCATAGTAGTTACAGTTATAGTTGCAGTTATCGGTTACCAATGGTGCCAGCTTTGTGGCGCCAACTCTATGGTGTCATTTCTAGTGATGCACTTATCTTGGTGCCAGCTCTGTGGTGTGTTATAATGGTACCAATTTTGTGGTGTTGATTAGTTTTCCACCTTCACTAGGGTTTGAAAATAAGAAGAGATAAGTATTTGTTATTAGAGTTCTTCATTGTTGGTTTTCTCTTGATATTAGAGCTTATTCAATGTTGTATTGGAATATTCTCTCTAAGAAAAGTTGGTTGGGTCTTTCCCCGAGTTTGGGGTTTTCACAGGATAAATCTTTGTGTCTTCTTGTGCTTGTTTATCTGCTTCTTATATATTTCAATATATGATTATTGAATGTTAAAATAAGATAAAAATGCTATGGAAAATCTAATGTTAACTAAACTAATGAAAAATATAACACCTAACATTCTCCCAAATAGGTGAAAACCCTTTTGGAGTAAGCCCAAAACCTAACAATTGCATCAAGTTAGGTTTTATACATGGAGGTGATTCCTTCAGTATCTATTTTTCACCCATATATCAACAATCTAGGAACCATAAAAGTCACGAGGAAGGAGAAAAACAAAATTTTTGCATTCAATAGGGATTGCTCTATAGGTTGGGGTATCTTTGCATTCAAAAAGAAGGAAATTAAATTCAATTGATAAGGGAATCTCAAACTTCCAAAATTGTTGTCCACTTTAGTACAAAAAGGACATTAACACATTTGAAGAGCCATGTATTGTCCAAGCATGTTGCGATGTATGTTTGAACTTCTTGGATGCACATTTTGTAGGTTGCAATGAATATTCGTGGATGCATAAGAAAGCCATGCTATATAAACATCCATTTAATTTTGAACTTTTTGGATTTGAAACTCTATGAGCCAAGTTTGTCGAATGAATAATACATTAGTAACCAAAATGTGGGGTCGCAATGTAGTAACCAAAATGTAACAAATACTTCAATAGATAAACTACTTGTTTCACCCTAAAGGAGGTGGATGACTCAAGGGATAGATTGAGACAAAACATTTACAAGGCCCAACTTGAGTAAAGGCCAAAATAGGACAAAAATAAAGGGTTTAATAGTCTAGGTTGTCAAAATAGTTATTTTTTCACTAGACTTGACTTCATGCTTCACATGGCTTTGTGAATGTCGTTGCAAAAGAAAAATAAATATTTCATTTATCTAATTCCTTTTACTACTTTTCTCCATAGACTAGTGAATGGATGTAAAAGAGTGGGGGAAGGGAGAAAAATTCCAATAGAATCAATGAAAAATCCCAAAACAAAATAGGTGTCCCCACTAATTGTCTCTTGTGAGATAGTGACAATATTGTTTTCAACAAGTCGAATGAGTGAAATGGATTGTTGCACGCTGGATGTGAATCCAACTTATAACAAGAGGAAAATAATAAAAATATTAGCCACATGTAAAATAAATTAAGAAAAGGGACATGGACCTATTGTGCACCTATCCCATAAAACAATGGTGAGTCTCCCCAAATTCTATAACATATTGTGCATAAAATGAAATTATATGTTATGAGAAAAAAAGCATAGTAAAATACAATCTTAGATATAAGAGAATAGAAAATAAAAAAGTTAATCTAGAAAGTGTCCTTGGAATCTAAGGTATGGAGCCTCCAACCTGTAACATTCTAGTCCTCCTTCTCGTGTATCTCCATCACTAGGTGCAAGTGTGGCCTTCTCACTCCATGTTGCTCCAATCTCCAATCCAATGAAAATGAGATGAAGAGAAGGCTTTGGAAATGGAGGAACATGGGGGAACATGGGATGCAAGAAAGAGTCAAAGGAAACCAACTAAAGGGGCGTTGAAATAAGCATTGGAATGGTGTAAAGATACTAGCTTCAAACTATGATTAATAAATAATCGAAACTTCTTAATATTATACATAAAAAAACATGGGGTGGACCCATGCAAATGGGTCCCAACTATCCCTCTTGCATGGTTCTTCATTCTCCATCAACCATCATGCAAGGTGCTCCTCCTCTATCTATGTACCACATGTACTCTTGTTCCCAATGCTCCTCAACACATGTGCCAAGGTAGTTACTTTCTCCAATGCTTCTCCTCAACATATGTGTCTAGATCCACAACCAAACTCGATGAAGTATGCTTCTCAACCCAAGCCTCCTAAATCAAGTATCCAAACTCCAACATGATTGTTAGGTGGTCACATGCCCTTAGGGGTAATTTTCCTCCTCCAAGTGCCTATCACTCATCCTCCTAAGTAGGTTCCTCTCCTAATCAAGCAACGACTCCCCCATCGCGTGCACGCAATGGATTAGTCATCATGCCACATAGGATACCAACCTCTTAGGTAGTGCATTATGCTAGCATTCTATCCAAGGTCAAGAATCCAATCAAACTAAGACATCCACATGTCCATCAAGCATCAAACAAAAATTAAGACATCAAGTGGTCTCTTAGATAAGTGAAAAACCTTTTGGAGAAACACCAAAACCTAACAATTGCAGCACATTAAATTTTATAAATGGATGGTATTCCTTCAATATTAAATTTTCACCCATATATAAACAAGCTAGTAACCATACAAGTAATGAGGAAGGAGAAAAACTAGATTTCTACATTCAATGGGGATTGATCTATAGGTTAGGGTAGCTTTGCATTCCAAAAGAAGGAAATCAAATTCTATTGATTAGGGCATCTCAAACTTCCAAAACTATTGGTAAATTTAGTATAAAAAGGACATTAGCACATTTGAAGAGATGTGTGTTGTCCAACCATGTTGCGATGTATGTTCAAACTTTGAGGATTCACACTTTGTATGTGTGTGATGCATGTTCATGGATGCATAAAGAAGCCATAATATATAAGCATCCATTTAATTTTCAATTTGTGGTAATTGAAACTCTATGAGCCAAGTTTTTTTAATGAATAAGATGTTAGTTACAAGTCAACCTTTCCCAAGATTGAATACCTAGTACCTAAAGCACTCAAACCTCTGGAAAATGATATGGTCATATAAAAAAAATCAAACCTTTAAAAAGGGAACAAATTGAGTACTTGTAGGTTGTTCTAAGAGGACAATTACTAAACACGAAAAAAAAGTATACAAAAGAAAAATTGAGGGAACTCTTCCTTGAACTTATATGAAATTAATCTTCTTGGCACCAAAAGCTTCTCCATTGGGGAGGTATGATCTAGGAGGATCATCTATGCGATTTTTGGAATTTCTAGCATTCATCTAGGAGGCGTGATCAATGAGCTTCCACATTTCATTTGATGTTTTGAATCAAACTCGAATATGAATTGTCACAAGGAAATCTAGTTGTGTCGATATTGCCTTCTAGTTCATAGGTTCAAAATGCATAATTCAATAAGGGAAAATAGGCTCCCATAATATGGGTAGTATCAACCACAAAAATTGTTTAGGAAACAACGACATTGGTCAAGAAGTGGGTAGACAACAAGAAATGTGACACACCCAAGGGAGGTGGAGGAAGAGATGTGCTCCCCAAATGGCAATGAACAATTGCACCTCTTTCCCAAGAGGATCCAACACAAACTTAAGATATAATATATAGAGATTTGAGGAGACACTAGAGGGATCACTAACAAAAAATGCCTCATTATGAGACGAGGTTATGAGATGAGGGGTACCCTCATTAAAAGGTGATCATAATAGAGGGTTCACTAATGGGATAAGGGTATCTAATAGGCAAGGAGGAACCATCATTGCTGGGGATAGTAAACGAATTAGGAGGACAAATATGGGAAAGGAAGGGGGAGGATAATTCTCCTATGAAAGGAAAAGAAAAAGGGGTGAAGAAGGTATCATCCCTAAGGAAGAGTGAATCCAACCCATCGATAGTTGGTTTAACCCACAAGGAGCTACAAAAACAATGAACTATCTTAGAAATATATGTAGGGTCACACTGGAGCAACCAAAATGTAACAAATAGTTTAGTAGCTAAACTACGTGTCTCACCTAAAAGGAGGTGGATGACTCAAGGGATAGATTGGGACAAACATGTTATAAGGCTCAACTTTAGGAAAGGAAAAAATAGGCCCAGAATAAATTGTTTAATATTCTAAGTTTTTAAAGTAGTGCATTTTTCATTATAATCGACTTCATGCTTCACATGCTTTGTGAATGTCATTGCAAAAATAAAACAAATGTTCCATTTATCTAATTCCTTTCACTACTTTTCCTCTATAGACTAGTGAATGTATGTAAAAGAATGATGGAAGAGAGACAAATTCCAATACAATCAATGAAAAATCCCCCAAAAAAGTGGTGCCTCCACTCATTGTCTCTTGTGGTTTATTGGCGAGTCTCCACAAACTTTGTAAAATATGTCACAAAAAATGAAGTGCTACGTTATGAGCAAAAAAACATAGTAAAACAAAATCCTAGATATAAGAGCACACAAAACAAAAAAAGGGAATACCCAAAGTTTCCTCGAAATATAAGGTATGTAGCCTCCAACCTATCACATATTGGTCATCCTTCCAGTGTCACTTGATCATTAGGTGAAAGTGTGATATTCTCACTCCATTTTGCTCCAATATCCAAGCAAATGACAATCAAACAGAGAGAAGGCACTGGAAATGGAGGAAGATGAGGGAAGAGGAGGTGTAAGAAAAAATTGATGGGAGCCAAACTAAAGTGGGGTTGAAAGGAGTATTGGCATGGTGTAAGGATACTAGATGTAAACTATGATTAATAAATAATGGAAACTTCTCATTATTATACTTTAAAAAAACATGGGGTGGACCCATGAAAATATGGTCCCAACGTCTCCTCTTACATGGTGCTTCGTTATCCAACTACAATCATGCAATGTGATCCTCCTCTACCTATGTACCACATGTAATTTGATTCCCAATTCTCCTCAACATGTGTTCCAGGGTAGTTACTTTCTCCAATGCTTCAACTCAACATATTTGACTAGATCCACAACCAAACTCCATGAAAACTGCTCCTCAACCCAAGCATCCTAAATCAAGTATCCAACCTCCAAGTTATATATTAGATGGTCCCATGACTTTAGGGGTAAATTACCTTCTAAGTATGTACCTATCCTAATCAAGTGATAACTCCCCCATTGCGTGCACCCAATGGGACCTTAGTCATCTTGCCACATAGGATAACAATATTCTAGGTAGTGCGCTATGCTATCTCTTTGTCCATGAAAAAAAATCTACTCAAACTAAGCCAACCATATGTCCATCCGACATCACAAAGAGATGGGCGAAGAGGAGGTGATAGCAAGAGTCAAAGAGAGACAAACTAAAGGGGGGTTGAAAGAAGCATTGACATGGTGTAAGGATACTAGTTGTAAACTATGATTAAGATATAATGGAAACTTTTTAGTACTATACATAATAAAAAAATAGGGTGGACCTTACCTCCTAGGGAGGTATCCTATGAGTTTTCACTTGGATACACCATTGTAAGCTCAGGAAGATGCAATTTGAATCTCTTTAGGCCATGTGGACGATATTGTATTATGGACTCCTAGGCCTTTGTGGTCAGCCATGCTCGATCCTTTTAGTCCTCACTCTCATTTCCTTTCATCGGGGATATGATTGGAGTTCTTGAGGCAGATCTATTGGGACACATGGTTTATGGGTGCAAGGTTATTTATAGGGGTGATGACACTATGCAGGGCTAGTCAGGCTTGTTATTGCACAATTTGTACTTGCCCAAAATCCAAAGGCAAGTGGACGATAAATCGACGTAACAAGAGGTTGACCAATCACTGCCACCTAAATAAGATACCTCTTTCTCTTTAGGGGTGAAATCCTAGGGGAGATGTCCCCGATGACCCGAGGGTTTGAGAAGGCAAAGGTAATGGTATCAAGAAAAGTTGTCCCCTCTCACAATTCACACCTATCAGAAAGTCCCAAAGGTTTAACAATATGAAGGAAAGATATGCTTAAGTGTACCTACCCTGAACAAGATAAGAAGAAAACACTATTTTGCAAGTAACAATTGATGTTAGAGCTTCGCAAAACCTTGGACTTTCCATAAAAGCAATAAGTTGATTTATAAGATGAAGAAATAAAAATTTATAACAACATTGTATATATATTAATAGATTCACAATTAAGCCTTGAATAAGCTTCAAAATGACCCAAAATAGTAATCTATAATTAACAATATGCTAGCACTTGTCAGAAGCTAATAAGGCAATGTAAAAATCAACTTTAATAATTTCTTTTAGGAGCTTTTACTGCTGCAACATATGGATTTA
>SNQJ01S0099242.1:0-11914 GCA_010110895.2 Picea sitchensis | reverse complement strand
GTATTAGATGGATTAAAGTTAAGATCATAGAATTTATTCTCTAACCCAACCTTCTGTCAAGATAAGCATATTGTCTTAGTACAAAGGACAGGTTTAAGAAATCACTTGTCATCTTAAGTGAATGAGACTTGGAAGAAAATCAACACACTCATTCTTAAGGACAATACTCTAGGTTCCAGGTTTGATTAATTAAGTTGATAAGATACAAGTTGCACATGACAAGTTGATAACTACCCCTTTACATGTTGAGATAGCAGTCTTTGAAAAGTATTATACTTGGTATCATATGAGCATATTGAGATAAATGCTTAATGTAATCATTTTCCAGATACAGCTAACATCTCCTCTAGGAGAAATTTCTTATGTTAGTTCCAGGTTGTCATGGAGGAATGTTTGATCACAACACTATAAGAGTGTTGACCTCATTTTGTATTGTATTTCTTACTTTTGATCTTTTCTTCAAACAGGTCACAAGTGATAGCTCTAAATGAGCCACTGTGATGATTATTAGTGCTATTGTTTTATCTACTATTATCAAAAGAGTATTATTATTGCTTGTTGTTTTGTTGACCTTGTTTTAGGTCACAGGTGCTAACCTTGAGGAAGCTATAGTGAAGGTTGCAGAGGGAAACATATTAGATGAGATATGAAGCAGACTATGTACATGACCATATACACTCATGTACCAAATAATATGAATAAGAATCTATCTTTTGAGATTCAGAGTATCTCATATGAAGATGGATTGAAAGGAGCAGAAGGCTCCAAAGATGACCGAACATTAAAAAAAGAAATCATAGAAGAATTGTTCAAAGGTTAACGAAGCCACCTTGACAGGAAGCAGAACTCGACTATGTCTTTCATATTTAGACTTGGTATTCAACACCAAGTATACCTTGTAAGAGATGATGAAGTCCTTGTAGACTGAGAATAAATCGAGAGTAAGCTTGATCTCAGAAAGGATCGGATGAAGAGATAACTTCCAGGACTAGGAGACAGATGTCATGAGAAGATTAGATCGTAGCTTCATAAACTTCTAGGAGATATGAAATCTTCTGGGAAGATTCTCTTGGTTCAGTAACAGAGAAGGAAGCTAATTAGAAATACTAGGATATGGATTCTTCCGTGAGACTAGAAGAGAAGTCAGTATTGACTTCCAAGATTGATCTATACAGATCAAGAATGTTGCATATCTACAAGGCTTGATGTGTGTCTAAAGGATTCTCCCAGCAAGAGGGAGAAGACTATGATGAGACACTCACTCCAGTAATTGAAGAAATAGTTCCAATATTTATGAAGACAACCAGAACAACCATCATTCATATATAGTATGAGATGCAGGGGGAGAAATCCCCATATTTAAAATTGAGTAGCAGTTGTTGCATTACATTAGTTGGGTCATGGAGACATGACTACAATGAAAGATAAGAGTTACCTCCATGAAAGAAGAAGAGCTACCTTCAATATCAATTTATTAATCCACTCTCAGTTTCAGATGAAGTTGTTTCCGTGATATAATAAGAGGAGTTACTCACAGATTTCAGCAGTCACAGTGAGAATGAAGCAACCATTCTTAGCTTCAGATCAGCTGCAGGTGCAGAGTCCCAGATTCCAGAAGGAATAGTTGATGATAGAGTAGAGGACATACTCCCAGACAATGAGACAGATAGTTCTTTGCAGAAAGTACATAGAGCTAGCACATGATTGTGCAGATTGAGTTGCATCTGAGCAAGTGTACTAGATTGGTACAATGTAAGGAAAAAATTTGATTTGAAGATTGAAGATAGAAAGACTCATGTCTGTCAGTTGAAGGAATCTTTGTACGTGTTGAAACAAGCTCCTAGATCTTGATATAGCAGAATTTACAGTTTCCTGAAGATCTTGGGCTTTACCAAGAGTAAAGTTGGTTCTAAACTTTATCTCAAGGTTATAAATGATGAGCCAGTGATGTTACTACTATATGTAGATGATGTATTATTGACAAGATGAAGAAAATATCATCACAAATTGAAAAATAAGCTTGCTACAGAGTTTGATGGAAGACCTAAATGCATTATAACTTAGGTCTTGAAGTTTGGCAGAGCATAGAGAAGATCTTCCTTAACCAAGGAAAGCATACAGTTAAAATGAAGAGGTTTGACATGTTGAAATGTAAATCCATGAATGCACCCATGGAAACAAAGTTGAAGCTCCTGGTAGATACCTCGTTAGAATTGGTTGATGTTACTTTGTACAGACAAATTATTGGTTCAGTGATGTATCTAACAAATACCAAGCTAGATATATGTTTTTACTTGAGTCAGTATCTGGTAGAACCTAGACATGTTCACATTGTTGTTGCAAAACATATGATGAGATACCTTAAGGGTACGTTGGATTTTGGTCTCTATTATACTAGAGATCATGACTTCATACTGAGTGGTCACACCGATTCAAATTGAGTTGGAAGTGCTTTTGATAAAAAATAAAAAATAAAGAGCACTTCAGGATGTTGTTTCATTCTGGAGTCAACCATGACTTCATGGAAAAGTAGTGAGCAATTCAGAATTGCTCCAAGCACGATAGAAGCGGAATAAATTGTTGCATGTTCTACCAGTTGTGAAGCCATGTGACTTCAGATGTTGTTGACAGATCTATTTTATCTGGTGATGGAAGCCACCGTGATTCTATGTGATAACCAAGTTGTATAAAGATGATGTAGAACCATGCGTTCCATGATGAGTCGAAGCACATAGAGATCCGGTATCACTTCATTCGTGATATGTTGCAGAGAGGATCCATAAAGCTCCAATATGTTAGCATGAATGAACAAGTTATTGATGTGTTGACCAAGCCTCTATCTCGTGTAAAGTTTGAGCACCTTCGAGATAAGCTTGGTGTAGTCTATAAGGACCTCCCTCGAAAGGGGGATTAGTGTTGTGATGCTATCCCCATGATGATGATGTGTTAGTCGAGTGTTGTGATGCCAGCCTTGTGTTGATAATGTGCCAAACTAATGTTGTGATGCCAGCCTTGTGTCGATGATGTGCCAGCCTAGTGTTGTGATGATGTGCCAGCCTAGTGTTGTGATGTCATCCTTTTGCTGATGATGTACCAACCTCGTGTTGTGATGATGTACCAGCCTCATGTTGTGATGATGTACCAGCCTCATGCTGTGATGATGTGTGCCAACCTCGTGATGTGATGCCAACTTCATGTTGATGATGTTGTGTTGCCAGTCTCGTATTGTGATGCTAGCTTCGTGCTGATGATATTGTGTAGCCAACTTCATGTTGTGATGTCATCTTCATGTCGAAGATTCTCAGCCTAGTGTTGATATTGATGATGCTCCATCCTTTGTGTTGTCTTGTTGTTGATGTTGATGATACTCCAGCCTTTGTGTTGTGTTGTTGTTGATGTTGATGATGCTCCAACCTTTGTGTTGTGATATTGTTGTTGTTTATGTTGTATCAGCCTTGTGTTGTTATTGAATATGATGATGATGATGCCACTTCATCTTCTTGTTGAAGATGATGATGATGATGCCACTTCAGCTTCTTGCTGAAGATGATGATGATGCCACTTTAGCTTCTTGCTAAATATGATGATGATGATGCTACTCTAGCTCCATGATGTGAATGATGATGATGAGAAAAACTTTTGATGATTTATAGATACACCAGTCAATGTTCCAATATGTTGTTGATGATGTTCCCCTCTCTCTTGCCTGATGTTGTTGTAGAATACCCTTCTTGTTAAGGGGGAGTGTTGAAATATTGTAACTGCAAAGTGTATTCTATTTTATTATTGTTGTATTATTCATTATATCAATCCCCTTTTGTGTATTGATCATGTCAGGAATTGTAAATGACCAAATCCCCTTTTGCGGATTGGTCAAATCCTAATTGTAATATGCATAATGAGAATTCGACCCCTAGAATTAATTAAAGTGGTTATAAACACCCAGAAGGAGAAGTCGGTCCTACCAATGAAAGACACGCCCTTTCAGCACCTGCCAGATTGTATAAATAAAGGAGGCTAGCGCCTCATTTGTTCACTCACTCACTTGTTCATCAGAGCACAAGTTTCAAGCGACAGTTGGAGAAGAAGGAAAAGAGAGAGAGGCACATTCTTGGGAAAGGACTTTCTGTGGTGTTTGGTTTATTCTCTTGGCATTGTATTGGCTATCTATATTAAGGAAGTGTTTGCTGGGTTTTCTCCCCCATGAGGGTTTCCCAGGATAAATGATGTGTCTCTTGTGATTGTGTATTTCTCAGTGATCCTATCTATGCTATGGTTATCTAGCGAATTGAAAAGAAACCTAATAATAGCTTAAACCTTAACATGTATGACACTACTATTCATCTAGTCACCATGCTAGGGTAGTGGCTCTTGGTGGCATAGCCAAGAGAAAGGGGGTCTCATCATGATACAACCTTCTTATCTCCATGAAGTGCTTGTGGGTAATGTTGTCACCACTAGTCACCACTAGTCACCACATCGGGGAAGTGTCCCCAGGCTATTCTCTTAAAATAAAAATAAATAAGATAAAAAGTAAAAAGGCATCGAATGGGATAGGAAACAATTGCACCCATGACAAGGTGCAACTCACCCTCTTCATAGGCACCCACAGGTAAGACCTACATTTCCCTATCATCACTGCACCCCTTACCCAAACATCCCCACACCATCTCATGCACTCACATGACCTAGATTGGTCTTCACCTGGAAACACCCCACACCTAAGGATAATTGGCCCAATAGGATGTCCGTGAACCCCCTCCAAACCTGACTTGTAGAATAGCATAATGTCTTTGAGAACTTGTCCGAGAAAAGGGGGTTTTATGCACATGTTTGGGTAACTGGATTATTAGATGTGATTGACATTGCTATGATCCCTTTGACTTATGAGCCCATGGAGGGCGTACTTGTTGTTGCTACAGAACCACACTTGACGGACAGGTACATATGGGGAGATGATTAGCTTAGACCTCCATAGGGCTGAAATCCCACCAAATTGATGTTGAGACCCCAGCTAAGGGCAGACATATACCAAAGGCTTGCACCAGAGAGAGAGGAGTACGTTACACCAGAGACAACCTTCTTGGCCTGGACCCAGGGGGGGTCTTTTCTTTCCCCTTGAACGTTGGCCTTGGAAAGCCCATGATGTCACCTATATGACCCTTGACGTCACCCAACTCCAGATGGACATGATGGAGGCAGTTGTGTGCCAAGTGGCACGTGTGGGATGATCTAGAGACCTTGGAAGGCATAATTGTTTTCTCTTGGAGGCCAACATTTCACCTAGGAGGCCCAACGTCACCCTAGAAGGGAATTACATCACCTCTTTTGCATGTTTTAGGGTTTAATTTGTCAATTTTATGTAAAATAATTGATTTAACTGGCCATGTAAGCCTTTTTTACCTAATTTTGTAATTAAAGGTCATTTGGATTATATAAATAAGGGATTAATCCCTTGTATTTTTTCATCATTTTTTCACTCACACAAGTGATGTCTGGAATTCAGCCTCTTTAAGGATTATTGGCTGAAACCAAGCGGTGCGCAACTCTTGGAGGAGGCTTGTCTTGGTGTATTTTGGCATTTTCTTGGTGGAAAGTCTTCAACTAGGGAATATGGCTAGATTATTATTGGTGAATGTAGGTGAAAATATGCAATTATTCTTTCTTTTAATGGTTATAGTATCTTTTACTTTTCATTTACTAAGATTATGAAATTGCTAGTGTAAAACCCCAGGAGATTAAACACATGTTATTGTCCTTGTCTCAATAACTATCCACCTACTAGATTTTGCTAGAAGACATATCCATTGAAGAATGTGCTAGAGCCCTACCTTTTCAACACTCTAACACCATTGATTGATCAAGATTTTATTTATCTCAAGATTGATCTAAAGAAGAAGTAAAACCATTAGGGCCTAGGGTTACCTACTTCCTAGTAGTCGTTTTCCTTCTAGGGTTTGGTGATTGAGGCCTTGGGTTACCAACACATCAATCATTCTCCCTCTTGTCTTCAACTCACACATTATCATTTGTTTCCTTCAAAGATTTATACTGCAAAAAGTGACTCCATTAGCCCTAAATACACTAGTTTATACCTCATACTTGGTTGATTGATGAAAACAACCCCCAAACCATTTACCTCAAGCTATTTGCTAACTACTTCTAACCCTAGATTAGACTAATATACTAAAATTATTGTTGTTGTTCCAAAAGTAAGCTAAATCCATATGTTGCAGCAGTAAAAGCTCCTAAAAGAAATTATTAAAGTTGATTTTTACATTGCCTTATTAGCTTCTGACAAGTGCTAGCATATTGTTAATTATAGATTACTATTTTGGGTCATTTTGAAGCTTATTCAAGGCTTAATTGTGAATCTATTAATATATATACAATGTTGTTATAAATTTTTATTTCTTCATCTTATAAATCAACTTATTGCTTTTATGGAAAGTCCAAGGTTTTGCGAAGCTCTAACATCAATTGTTACTTGCAAAATAGTGTTTTCTTCTTATCTTGTTCAGGGTAGGTACACTTAAGCATATCTTTCCTTCATATTGTTAAACCTTTGGGACTTTCTGATAGGTGTGAATTGTGAGAGGGGACAACTTTTCTTGATACCATTACCTTTGCCTTCTCAAACCCTCGGGTCATCGGGGACATCTCCCCTAGGATTTCACCCCTAAAGAGAAAGAGGTATCTTATTTAGGTGGCAGTGATTGGTCAACCTCTTGTTACGTCGATTTATCGTCCACTTGCCTTTGGATTTTGGGCAAGTACAAATTGTGCAATAACAAGCCTGACTAGCCCTGCATAGTGTCATCACCCCTATAAATAACCTTGCACCCATAAACCATGTGTCCCAATAGATCTGCCTCAAGAACTCCAATCATATCCCCGATGAAAGGAAATGAGAGTGAGGACTAAAAGGATCGAGCATGGCTGACCACAAAGGCCTAGGAGTCCATAATACAATATCGTCCACATGGCCTAAAGAGATTCAAATTGCATCTTCCTGAGCTTACAATGGTGTATCCAAGTGAAAACTCATAGGATACCTCCCTAGGAGGTAAGGTCCACCCTATTTTTTTATTATGTATAGTACTAAAAAGTTTCCATTATATCTTAATCATAGTTTACAACTAGTATCCTTACACCATGTCAATGCTTCTTTCAACCCCCCTTTAGTTTGTCTCTCTTTGACTCTTGCTATCACCTCCTCTTCGCCCATCTCTTTGTGATGTCGGATGGACATATGGTTGGCTTAGTTTGAGTAGATTTTTTTTCATGGACAAAGAGATAGCATAGCGCACTACCTAGAATATTGTTATCCTATGTGGCAAGATGACTAAGGTCCCATTGGGTGCACGCAATGGGGGAGTTATCACTTGATTAGGATAGGTACATACTTAGAAGGTAATTTACCCCTAAAGTCATGGGACCATCTAATATATAACTTGGAGGTTGGATACTTGATTTAGGATGCTTGGGTTGAGGAGCAGTTTTCATGGAGTTTGGTTGTGGATCTAGTCAAATATGTTGAGTTGAAGCATTGGAGAAAGTAACTACCCTGGAACACATGTTGAGGAGAATTGGGAATCAAATTACATGTGGTACATAGGTAGAGGAGGATCACATTGCATGATTGTAGTTGGATAACGAAGCACCATGTAAGAGGAGACGTTGGGACCATATTTTCATGGGTCCACCCCATGTTTTTTTAAAGTATAATAATGAGAAGTTTCCATTATTTATTAATCATAGTTTACATCTAGTATCCTTACACCATGCCAATACTCCTTTCAACCCCACTTTAGTTTGGCTCCCATCAATTTTTTCTTACACCTCCTCTTCCCTCATCTTCCTCCATTTCCAGTGCCTTCTCTCTGTTTGATTGTCATTTGCTTGGATATTGGAGCAAAATGGAGTGAGAATATCACACTTTCACCTAATGATCAAGTGACACTGGAAGGATGACCAATATGTGATAGGTTGGAGGCTACATACCTTATATTTCGAGGAAACTTTGGGTATTCCCTTTTTTTGTTTTGTGTGCTCTTATATCTAGGATTTTGTTTTACTATGTTTTTTTGCTCATAACGTAGCACTTCATTTTTTGTGACATATTTTACAAAGTTTGTGGAGACTCGCCAATAAACCACAAGAGACAATGAGTGGAGGCACCACTTTTTTGGGGGATTTTTCATTGATTGTATTGGAATTTGTCTCTCTTCCATCATTCTTTTACATACATTCACTAGTCTATAGAGGAAAAGTAGTGAAAGGAATTAGATAAATGGAACATTTGTTTTATTTTTGCAATGACATTCACAAAGCATGTGAAGCATGAAGTCGATTATAATGAAAAATGCACTACTTTAAAAACTTAGAATATTAAACAATTTATTCTGGGCCTATTTTTTCCTTTCCTAAAGTTGAGCCTTATAACATGTTTGTCCCAATCTATCCCTTGAGTCATCCACCTCCTTTTAGGTGAGACACGTAGTTTAGCTACTAAACTATTTGTTACATTTTGGTTGCTCCAGTGTGACCCTACATATATTTCTAAGATAGTTCATTGTTTTTGTAGCTCCTTGTGGGTTAAACCAACTATCGATGGGTTGGATTCACTCTTCCTTAGGGATGATACCTTCTTCACCCCTTTTTCTTTTCCTTTCATAGGAGAATTATCCTCCCCCTTCCTTTCCCATATTTGTCCTCCTAATTCGTTTACTATCCCCAGCAATGATGGTTCCTCCTTGCCTATTAGATACCCTTATCCCATTAGTGAACCCTCTATTATGATCACCTTTTAATGAGGGTACCCCTCATCTCATAACCTCGTCTCATAATGAGGCATTTTTTGTTAGTGATCCCTCTAGTGTCTCCTCAAATCTCTATATATTATATCTTAAGTTTGTGTTGGATCCTCTTGGGAAAGAGGTGCAATTGTTCATTGCCATTTGGGGAGCACATCTCTTCCTCCACCTCCCTTGGGTGTGTCACATTTCTTGTTGTCTACCCACTTCTTGACCAATGTCGTTGTTTCCTAAACAATTTTTGTGGTTGATACTACCCATATTATGGGAGCCTATTTTCCCTTATTGAATTATGCATTTTGAACCTATGAACTAGAAGGCAATATCGACACAACTAGATTTCCTTGTGACAATTCATATTCGAGTTTGATTCAAAACATCAAATGAAATGTGGAAGCTCATTGATCACGCCTCCTAGATGAATGCTAGAAATTCCAAAAATCGCATAGATGATCCTCCTAGATCATACCTCCCCAATGGAGAAGCTTTTGGTGCCAAGAAGATTAATTTCATATAAGTTCAAGGAAGAGTTCCCTCAATTTTTCTTTTGTATACTTTTTTTTCGTGTTTAGTAATTGTCCTCTTAGAACAACCTACAAGTACTCAATTTGTTCCCTTTTTAAAGGTTTGATTTTTTTTATATGACCATATCATTTTCCAGAGGTTTGAGTGCTTTAGGTACTAGGTATTCAATCTTGGGAAAGGTTGACTTGTAACTAACATCTTATTCATTAAAAAAACTTGGCTCATAGAGTTTCAATTACCACAAATTGAAAATTAAATGGATGCTTATATATTATGGCTTCTTTATGCATCCATGAACATGCATCACACACATACAAAGTGTGAATCCTCAAAGTTTGAACATACATCGCAACATGGTTGGACAACACACATCTCTTCAAATGTGCTAATGTCCTTTTTATACTAAATTTACCAATAGTTTTGGAAGTTTGAGATGCCCTAATCAATAGAATTTGATTTCCTTCTTTTGGAATGCAAAGCTACCCTAACCTATAGATCAATCCCCATTGAATGTAGAAATCTAGTTTTTCTCCTTCCTCATTACTTGTATGGTTACTAGCTTGTTTATATATGGGTGAAAATTTAATATTGAAGGAATACCATCCATTTATAAAATTTAATGTGCTGCAATTGTTAGGTTTTGGTGTTTCTCCAAAAGGTTTTTCACTTATCTAAGAGACCACTTGATGTCTTAATTTTTGTTTGATGCTTGATGGACATGTGGATGTCTTAGTTTGATTGGATTCTTGACCTTGGATAGAATGCTAGCATAATGCACTACCTAAGAGGTTGGTATCCTATGTGGCATGATGACTAATCCATTGCGTGCACGCGATGGGGGAGTCGTTGCTTGATTAGGAGAGGAACCTACTTAGGAGGATGAGTGATAGGCACTTGGAGGAGGAAAATTACCCCTAAGGGCATGTGACCACCTAACAATCATGTTGGAGTTTGGATACTTGATTTAGGAGGCTTGGGTTGAGAAGCATACTTCATCGAGTTTGGTTGTGGATCTAGACACATATGTTGAGGAGAAGCATTGGAGAAAGTAACTACCTTGGCACATGTGTTGAGGAGCATTGGGAACAAGAGTACATGTGGTACATAGATAGAGGAGGAGCACCTTGCATGATGGTTGATGGAGAATGAAGAACCATGCAAGAGGGATAGTTGGGACCCATTTGCATGGGTCCACCCCATGTTTTTTTATGTATAATATTAAGAAGTTTCGATTATTTATTAATCATAGTTTGAAGCTAGTATCTTTACACCATTCCAATGCTTATTTCAACGCCCCTTTAGTTGGTTTCCTTTGACTCTTTCTTGCATCCCATGTTCCCCCATGTTCCTCCATTTCCAAAGCCTTCTCTTCATCTCATTTTCATTGGATTGGAGATTGGAGCAACATGGAGTGAGAAGGCCACACTTGCACCTAGTGATGGAGATACACGAGAAGGAGGACTAGAATGTTACAGGTTGGAGGCTCCATACCTTAGATTCCAAGGACACTTTCTAGATTAACTTTTTTATTTTCTATTCTCTTATATCTAAGATTGTATTTTACTATGCTTTTTTTCTCATAACATATAATTTCATTTTATGCACAATATGTTATAGAATTTGGGGAGACTCACCATTGTTTTATGGGATAGGTGCACAATAGGTCCATGTCCCTTTTCTTAATTTATTTTACATGTGGCTAATATTTTTATTATTTTCCTCTTGTTATAAGTTGGATTCACATCCAGCGTGCAACAATCCATTTCACTCATTCGACTTGTTGAAAACAATATTGTCACTATCTCACAAGAGACAATTAGTGGGGACACCTATTTTGTTTTGGGATTTTTCATTGATTCTATTGGAATTTTTCTCCCTTCCCCCACTCTTTTACATCCATTCACTAGTCTATGGAGAAAAGTAGTAAAAGGAATTAGATAAATGAAATATTTATTTTTCTTTTGCAACGACATTCACAAAGCCATGTGAAGCATGAAGTCAAGTCTAGTGAAAAAATAACTATTTTGACAACCTAGACTATTAAACCCTTTATTTTTGTCCTATTTTGGCCTTTACTCAAGTTGGGCCTTGTAAATGTTTTGTCTCAATCTATCCCTTGAGTCATCCACCTCCTTTAGGGTGAAACAAGTAGTTTATCTATTGAAGTATTTGTTACATTTTGGTTACTACATTGCGACCCCACATTTTGGTTACTAATGTATTATTCATTCGACAAACTTGGCTCATAGAGTTTCAAATCCAAAAAGTTCAAAATTAAATGGATGTTTATATAGCATGGCTTTCTTATGCATCCACGAATATTCATTGCAACCTACAAAATGTGCATCCAAGAAGTTCAAACATACATCGCAACATGCTTGGACAATACATGGCTCTTCAAATGTGTTAATGTCCTTTTTGTACTAAAGTGGACAACAATTTTGGAAGTTTGAGATTCCCTTATCAATTGAATTTAATTTCCTTCTTTTTGAATGCAAAGATACCCCAACCTATAGAGCAATCCCTATTGAATGCAAAAATTTTGTTTTTCTCCTTCCTCGTGACTTTTATGG
>SNQJ01S0099239.1:31064-47149 GCA_010110895.2 Picea sitchensis | reverse complement strand
GCTTTGCGTTAATTCTCCTTAGGCTTGAGGAAAGGCTAAAGGGTTGGGACAAATGGATTTGGAAAATGGGTAGAGTTTCTTTGCTATATTTTTCCTCTCCAAATGGTACCCCTACCCCTTCTTTTATAGGCTAGAAGGATCTAGGGTTTTGAATGAACTCTCGTCCATGCATGGCTGGGAGTTTCAGTTAACTGACCCATAGCTTTTTGTCCCATCGGCAACTTTCCTGTTTTTGTGCTTTGTTAGGTAAACGCGAGTTGTAGTAGGCCTGCCAGCATTCAAACTCGTGCAGTAGTAGGCCAGCCATCGTTCCAACGCATGCAGTAGTGGGTTAGGGCGCGTGTACCTTTACCCAAGAGGATTTTTAAAGAGGCTTCTCAGCAGATGTTTTGGCAATGAAGGGAAATGAGTTGGCCTGATGCCAGGTAAGTAGGTATGGTGCAATTTAGGGTTATAACAGTAGTGTGATAGGTGCTTACGTTAATGGTGTTTTATTGCTAAATCCACTAGTAGATTTTTGTCATGTACTAGCACTCAGTCATGCATATCGACGATGTTTTTCTTTTACTCCCTGTCTTTATGATGGATTTATGACTGGGCCTTATGGCAGCTTTATGCGTTGTTATAACTATTGTTTTTATGATTTGTCCTTTTTCATACATGATAGCTATCTCGTCGTGTGGGATGGTGCAATTACTACTATATACTTGACCATTTTTTCATCAGGTTTCCCTGGTTGGCACAGTTTCCCCTACCTCTGAAATTTTCATTGTCATTATGTATGCGTGCATTCTCATTTTTTTTTCTTTCTTTTTTCTTGTGCGGTTCTTCCTATTGTGTCGCTTGCTGACCCTCTTGATAGAGTTTTAGTTGACTTCTATTCACCCTATCTTTCAGTGCTACTCCATTAAGTGTTTCCAACTGCACAACACCTTCCTTTGTCACCTCTTGGATCACATTTGGTCCTAATCAGTGCATGCAGAACTTCCCTAGGTATTGTATAAACTTGCTATCATATAGTAGTACCAAGTCGCCTACTTGGAATTTTTTCGACTTAATGTGTCTGTCATGCCATGATTTTTTCCTTTCCTTTTGCAATTGTTAATGGAACCTTATGGAAAATCTATCCTCCTCAAGTTGTACCAATTGTGATAGTCGCTCTTGTATTGCACCTGAATCTGACAGATCTGTGATAGTTGCGACGCATAGGATTGGTATAGTAAATTCCATCGGAATTACTACCTCTTATCCATATACCAAATAGAAAGGTGTTTTCCCTGTCAACTTCTTGTTGGTTGTCCTATATTCCCATAATACCACAGGGATTCTTTAGTCCCAATACTCTCTTCCCATGTTGTATATTTTTGTGATTGCATGCTCTAGGACTTTGTTGAATGCTTCCACTATGCCATTATCCTGTAAGTGGTACGTCATACTCTTCTGGTGGTGGATTTGGAGCTCTTCGATTAAGGCTGCTATGGTTTTATTGATGAATTGTGTCTCTTTATCACTCATCAATGTTCTAGGACATCCAAATCAAGTTACTATGTTTTCGAACAAAAAGTGGGCAACAATTTCTACGCTACAAACTGTAACTGGCCCGACTTGTACCCATAGATTTAGATATTTTGTTTTTGTAATGATGTACCTAGCCCCTGATATTCTTACTAGTGGGTTTATTCATCCAATGAAGTTGATAGCCCAGTTATCAAAAGCACGTAATGTAACTTGTGGGTTCAATGGCATCTTGTCCCTTCTCGAGGGTTTTCCAACCCTTTGATAAACATCGCATGTCTGAAAGTATTCCTTTGCATCCTTATGGAGTGTAGGCCACCATAACCCTGTGCATAATACCTTCTGCGTAGTGGCTTTTCCTGCATAATTTCCTCCTACTATCCCATCCTGCGCTTCTTCCAATATAGTTTGTCTTTCATTTTCGACTATGCAGCGTTGTAGTACTCCATCTGCGCCCAATTTATATAAGATTCATGCAATTAATTGGTAGTCTGCATCCTTTACTACCAACTGCTTTTTTCTATGTGACCATTGTTGAAACAGACCTGGAATTTTTTATTCTTAAAGGATAAAAGACTTGTATCTTTGAGTTTTTGCATTTTATAAATTTCCTAAAGCAAAAATTTCATCTCCGATGAATTCGTGATGCCTTTATGGTTCATTTTTGGACAAAGAATGATAAAAATCTAAATAAACATAAGTTTTCAAACACTTTTTCAAATAATCTTTTAAATGGGCAGTAATTTTAAAACTTAAGGAAATTTAATTTATATCGGAATATCGGGATTCGGAGTTTTGAATGAACAAATGTTTAACGCAAATCGAATAGCGAAATTCCGATCCCCGATTTCCCGATACATTAATTCTTATTTAAAACACAATTTACTTAATTCAAAATTAACGAGGTCTAAACATTAAGTTAATCACATCACGATTTCGGGATTCGCGGTTTTGTGAAAACAAAGAATCTTGTCATCGCATTTCCCGATTTCCCGATTTAGCGATACATTTAAACCTTAAGTGAAGCTTTGAATTAATCTAATTACCATTAAGCCTGATTAAGAATTGATAATGGCATCAGGATATCGGGATTCGCGGTTTTGGGAGAAGCAAATTTCATGTCATCAAATTTCCCGATTTCCCGATCCCCGATTATCCGATTAATGAAATCCCGAAAAGATCTAATATGGATTAATTAAGATAATAAAAATGTTTTAACTTAAATAATACATCGCGATTTCGCCCATCGGGGTTCTTCGATGACTTATTTCCTTGGAATCAAAAGTTTTGAAACTCCGATAAGAATATTTTCAAATTTAATTCAAGATTAACACTAATTAATCATTCGTATAAACAAGGTTTAAAGTTAAACTTTTTATGAATGATCTTTAATACGGAAATTGTCCAATTTGGTAAGTTTCTATTACTGAGAAAGCTCAAGTACAAACATTAAATGCATATCTTCGGAAATATCTTTTGCATTAAGAGCCTTAATTTCATAACAGAGGTACAAATCTCAATGTTTTTATGATATATTCGAAGTAAACTTTGAAACGGCTGTATTATCAGTTCGAAGTTAAATCCCTCTCTGTTACAGGTTTTCAAGTGAACCCAGAGCTATGGCACCCAAAAAAGCTTCCAAGAAAAATGAAGAGCAACCAGAAGGTGATATTATTTCCGATACTACTGCATCTGGGGTAGTACACACTGTCAAATCATGGGCTGGAATTGCAGAAAAACTGGAGGATGAGCTTAAATATGCGGACACTGGTGCGGACAATCACCTCCGAGATATTGCCGAGACTGAACTTCATAAGGTGGCTTCACGTCCGAGACTCGTGTCATATATTTATATGATCGCCTGGGCTCTGGATAAAGTAGATGTCCTGACCAAAAGTATTATGAACGAGCAAGGAGTTGTCATCGGCTCATTTAGGCCTGAACATATTCAAGTAATGTATAAGCTCTCACCCAATTATAGGCACACTTTTAATGTTGAGTTTGTAGCTGCATTTCAAAGAAAAGAGTGCGTTGAAGGTGGCCAAACATACCCTGACATGATAAGAGGATGGGCCAGAGATGAAAACAAGTGTAGGGCTGATTTACATGGAATTTATGCTTCAGCTGCATTAAATGAATATATGGTTTATGTAGCAATGATGTTGTGTAGACTTTTTGGAAGAAAGGATCCTTGTCATTTTAATGCAGATTGGACACCTTTCTTAGAGGAAGTTTTAGAGGGACGCAGTTTTAATTGGCACAAAATTTTGTCAGATAACCTTGCATCAGAGGTTATCAATTACAAAGAAGCTAGATCAAAAGGACAGCCAGTGTCTTTTTATATGCCAGCTTATATCATGGATGCCATTTTTTTTATGACTCCTTTCCCATTAATGAATTGGAGTTGGAATGCTTCTTGCCCAGAGCCTATTCATAAGTACCATTCAGCTCTCTGGGAAGAAAATGCAAAAAATGTTTTTTATGAGGTTTGTCATTACGTAATTATCCCTCTGCACAAAATATTCTTTGGATGTGAACCTCCTCGTATTTCTTATACCATCATAGAAAACCTCAAGTCAGTCTCTGACTGGTTCATCGAGGAAAAATTTTCCTATGTGAGGGTTTATGGTTGTTCTATTACGCCTCACGCACTCCCAAAAATTTTACCAGATAGGTTGATATGCAGAGAAGTGGCTTATCAGCTAGTTAATGGTGGTATTGGGCTAGAATTAAAAGCTCAGCAGAAAAAGGCATGGCCATCTTTTCCTGTTTATCTAGGAAAATTTGTTTTATTAAACATAGGCCATTCTAAGGCAGAAGCCGATTCGATGGACGAAGTGAAATTAGCAAATATAGAGCACAGGAAACACGACCCATACCAAATAATCAGTCGGCATTTCACACAGTGTAATTTAAAAGCTTATGAACATGAATGTTCAGTTTATGATGATGTTTTCAAAAATGTCAAATCTTATGAGGAAGTACAAAGTAGAGTGCAAGCCTTGTCACCTGATGCACAGGTGGGGTTTTCATCTTTTCAAATAAATAGACGATGATGTCTGCCAAAAATTTTACAAGGTGAAGTGTCAACTTCATTGCCAGAGCAAGAAACAATTCCTCCGGGGTTTGAAACCATTATTCAGGATAAGTCAGGTGACAAAGATAAATCGGAAGATTCTGAAATACCTCCTTGGAATACAGAGGGTTCTCAGATCAAAGAAACACAGACAGAAAATGGAAAAGGAATAGAAACAAGCCCAATAGTCCTCGATGATATTCCAGAAAATGTTGGAGGAACAGCTTCAAAGGAACTGGGCAGTCCTATTACAGCATTGACCCCATTACAATGTACTTTTGGAACCCCTCATGAAGGAGTTCTATATGTAAGTGACTTAGAGCCAATAACCAGAGATGAAATCCCTTCATCTGACTATTTTTTCAGTAAAAAACGAAGAGTTGTCTTGAAACAGGAAATTCATCTTGTAGGAGAAAGAAGGATCAAAAAACATAAAATTATCATTGATGGTAAGAAACTCAATGAAGGAGAATTCGCTACAGAGTTAGCAGGAACCATGGGTGTTATAGCATCAGCCAACATGTATTCTGTAGGGAATCTAACAACTATGATGGAGCAAAAGGATCAAGAAATAATGCAGTTGCAGGACAGATTAAAAGAAAATGAAAGAATTATTGGTTGGGGAATACAAAAGGGTCTAGAACAAGCTAGACTCAAAGACATACAAGAAATCCAAAAGTTGAATGAAAACTTGGATGAAGCTAAAAACATGATACAGGTTACTCAAGAACAAGTGCAAAAGCTGGGCAATGAAAATAAATCTCTGCAAGATAAAATTATTTCAATTACTAATCAAGTAATTGAAATGGAACAGTTCAAGATTAAAGCATCAGAGATATATGCAAACATAGAAGAAGAACAGCAGAAAATATTTTGCAATCTGGAAATCATCCAGAATTATTTTCATGAGTCAAATAGGTCTATGGAAAAGGTAGTTCGGAAAGAAAGAGAAACTAAAGCAGCAAGGAATTCTTTTCAAAATGTAATAACTTCTTTACAAAAAGAAGAAATTGGGAAAAGCCATAAATTATCCATTTCGGAGCAGTTAAAAGGAGATATAATGATAAAGGTTTGGGAAATAAAATTGGCAGAATATAAAAGACTTACAAGAGAAATCAATGAAGATTGTCAAAAGATCTTCAATCTTATTGAAAAAGATTCAGTATATATCGGGACAGATGGTTTTTCCGAGTTATTAGGTGAAGTCAATATTACCAGGTATCAGCTGAAATCAAAAGAAGAACTCGAAGAAAAGAAAGCAGAAATCTCAAATATTAAAATTGTCAACATTGCAGAAATAGACAAGTGGATGATAGTTTCAAGTTCAAAGTTGGAAAAAGTTAAATTCACAGAGAAAACAATAGCAAACCAGTTACCAGGCTTACAAAAAAGTTTTTTCTCTTTTCAAGCAAATGAAGTACCTGAGGCTCCTAAGGTCTTGGTAAACTTTTTAGAGAAATATGTTCAATGCGTTGAAACAGATAAAGAAAGTTCATCAACGCAAATTTAAAACTTTGTAAATATTTTATTTTTTAGAATTTTGGAAGAAATTGTAAACGGTTGACATTAGTCTATGTAACCGTAATATAAGGAAGTTGGTTAGTTACCAACGCAAAACTTGGATAGAAAGGTATAAATATAGTTTCAAAAGGCTGAAACAGGGCTTCAGAAATTTTGGAGAAGGCCATTTTTTGTAATATCAACTTTGAAGATCATCGGAATATAAATCGCAAAAAAGATTCTGGATCCTGCAATTTTATGACTATGTTTCTTCCCCTGTTTATCATGATTTGTTAAATCTTATTCTTAATGTGTGTTTCTAACCATTAAATCAATTTGAAGTTATATACATTTTGTCTATCGTTTCAGATTGGTTTGGATGTTGAATGTATTACAGTTTTTCCTCTGAAATTACTTTAGTAATTTTAAGACCTGTAAACTTTATGTTCCTTAATATTTAACTCTGTTAGAAATCGTGTTTCTCTTTCATCGTTATTAATTGAAATATAAGATTCTTTCTGGATAAAAGCCTTATATTTCTCTGTTTTGTGTTTCATCGTTTACAATTTCAAAATTGTTACAAAACCAGGAACGACCTTGTTTGTGTTTTTACATTACTGTTATAGATTTCAAAGTTATTTTTATTAATATCTTCTCTGAAAGTCTGAAGTAATCAATTGATAAAAAAACCTATTTACAAAACCTTTAAAACCCTATCACCCATGACAGTCCCTAGTGGTAGACAACCAAACGTAGAACCTGGTCTTCAGGATCAAACCAGCATTGCCCTAAACTTATTTAATACTATTCTGCAAACAGTGACCAATAGGGTTGAGTTAGAAATATCGTGGGCTGCTATCGAACGTGACATTAGCATCCAAGAGCAACGGGAAGCAAGACAGAGACAGTTGAGAAACTGAATCTGATCTAGTCTTTCTTTGTTTCTTTATTTTAAAGTATTCTTATAAAAATCTTTTTCGGATGCCTTGACGGTATGTTTTATAGCCTTAAAACATAAACTCAGGAACAACAACCATCATGTCTAAGGGGAGCATCCATGTACTTAAGAACTGTACAATATCTATACAGTAGTCATCCACCATCTTAAATGAAAATAGTTGTGCATCTGGTAAGATATCGTCCAGGTTTCTCACCTCTTCTCCTAAGAGTATGTGCAACAAGTGATCTGGTCATGCATTGAGTTTACCTAGTTTTACTACTACTTCAAAGTCGTGCCCCTGGAATAATAGGAGCCATCTGCAAATCCTCCCCCCAAACACCATCTTGTTGACCAGATATCTCAACACAGAATGATCTGTGTACATCTTAAAATGTGACCCTAGTAAGTAGTATTTGAACTTCTGCAATGCATAGACCATAGCCAATCCCTCGCATTTTGTTGCAGTATAATTTTTCTCTGTTGTTGATAGTTTCTTACTTGCAAAAGGAATTGGGTGATCTATGTCTCCGTCACTTGGTTGTGACAAGATTGTGCCCAATGTTATTGATGATTCATCCACGTGTACATGAAATTCCTTATTCCAATCGGGGAAAATTAATATCAAGACAGTTACTAACTTTTGTTTCAGTGTGTCAAGTCCTTTCTGGCAATCGTCATTCCACTGGAACTTTGCATCTTTTTTCAATAATTTTTCCATTGGAGCTATAATCTGTGCGTATCCTTTTGATAAATTTCTTATAATAGACGGTATGACCCAATGTCACACATAATTGTTTGACTGATGTGGGTGGTTGTAAGTCCATAATAACTACAATATTTGCAGGATCAACTATCAAGCCATGTTTGCATACTATGTTTCCCAATAATATTCCAATCGGTGCACAAAATATACACTTATTTAGGTTTAAGGATATCTTATCTTGTCTACATTATCCAACATCAATCTTAGCAATTCGACATGATCTTGTAATAGGCTAAATAAATTATACTCATCAAAGTAGACTTCAATAAACTTGTGATAAACTCCTTAAACACTGCAACAAATACTCTTGAAAATACCAAAGGTGCTTTATTTAACCCAAACGAAATTACTATGTATTGAAAACTTCTCCATTATGTCGCAAATGTAGTTTTGTATCTATCTTCCTGGGAAATTCTTATCTGATGGTAGCCTATGAAACCGTCAATGAATGAATAGGATTCTTTTCCTCCTACATTTTTAAGTACTTCATCTGTCAATGGTTTTGGGAATGGATAGTGGAGGCATGCATCATTTAGTTTCCTCAAATCGATGCACATTATTATGCCCCTTGTTTCTTGTCCTGTACTACCATGTGACTTATCCATTCCAATTCCTCAACTAGTTCGATGAATCCTACCTTTAGCATGCAGTCTATTTCCTCCTTTACTTTTTCTTTATATCTTGAATTCAACCTGTAGGGTCTCTGTTTCACTGGTTTAGCACCTGGCTTCAATGGAATCCTCATCTCCCCGTGCTTGCTCGTTATCCCTTTCATCTCTGAGAAAGTAGTAGGGAATAAGTGTTGGTATTAGAGCAGTAGATATGTTATCTTTTCTACAGTTTCCTCATCCCAATAGTATCCTATATATGCAAACTTAAGGCATTCTTTTGTCCCAATATTAACTGTTCATGTCTTGACTAGGTGTGCATATGTTGTAGATTCTAGATCTGGGTCCTCTACTATTCATTCCCCTTCTCTTTTCGGTACTTGGATGTTGTGGGGAACTTCATCATCCGGTGCTCCTATGTCACATTGTAACATTCAAATAGTTCATGTACCATCATAGAGGCATTATGTGTGCCGCATACAGATATTACTTCCATTGATTCTGCATCGATGAAGATTTTTTGTTTAATCAATTGTAGTGTTGTACTTGTGAGGGTCGACTCGTTCTGAAAGTTAAATGTTGCCTGGAACCTTTGAGTTATGTAATCTCATTCTTCTATATCTCTACACATCTCTAGTTCTAGGTACCAGTTCTTTGGGATGGTATACATTATGTGTATGAACCTGTGTCTCCATTATTTCCTTCAAATCAATTTCCATGCTTTTTCAAATTGTGCAACATGATCTATTGGGTTTCCTTCCCCGACATAATTTTGCATCATATTTGATCCGGATTTTATGAGCAGAACGAAATGACTACAGATTTTTAACTAGTGCTTAACACAAAATAACAGAGATACAGTAAAATTGGTTTGTTATTCAATAAGGAATTAAGTTGAAACTGTAAAATGCAGCAGAAACAAGCTTGCAGGAATGGTGGCGACGTATCTTTGAGAAGAGATGTGACGGTTGTGCTCATTTGCAAGAAGATGATTATAATGAGGATCTGAAGGCCTTTTTACAATAAACAGTAATGCCAAAAAACCTAGACATCCAAAAACCTAACCCTAGGAGATAAAGTGCCAAAAGTCATGTGGGCCCCATTTGGGTAAGTTAATACATCAACTTCTCAGGGTCGTAACTTTTGCATACAATATCCGTTTTAGACGCATGATATCTCGTTGGAAAGGTATCGTCGAGGAGACTCATTTTGGGGGAAACATCCAAGGAATTTTCATATTGCTCCTTGTTTTCCCAAAAAACGTCGTTTAGGGCCTCAAAACAGCTCCGGAAGTTTCATGACCCGAAAAACTGCTAAAAATAGGAAATTACCAAAATTGCCAGAAAATTGTTTTGAGCCAGTTGGAAAAGGTGGGTGGCCACCGATATCCACCTAGATCAATCATCCCTCCTTATGAAGCAATGGTCTCCATTGCGTTGATTTCCCCCATCAAATGAGGAAATTTCTGCTGAATTTGGCCCCAGGTGAGCCACTTGCCTTGGTGCAGGAGCTGCCCTGCTTTGACGACTCGATAAAGATGGATCCTTTGATGTCGAGTGCCCTTGATCTGTGTGTCCATAATCTGATCACGGGATGCCTGTTGTATGCAATCAGGTTTGATCTCTGTTGGTGTCAGTTGTTCTACTACTTCTGAGGTGTCCAATAGTGGTGGGAAATAAGGGCGAAGGAGATCCACATTGAACACCGGGTGCAGGCCAAGGAAAGGAGGAATGTTGAGCTCAAAATCATTATCCCCCAATGCCTTGGTGATGGTGTACGGCCCATAACGGAGTGGGCGAAGCTTCCGATGGGGTCCTGTAAGGCGTTGTTTATGAAAGTGCAACCAAAATTTGTCGCCCACCTGAAACTTATGTGGCACCCGATGTTGATCATGGTGTTGCTTGTACTTGTCATGGACTTCTGTAGGATATCCTGAACCTGTTGATGGATGTCCTAGATACGCTCAATGAACCTGGTGGCTTTGTCATCTTTAGTTGGAGCAGGAGATGAGTCGGTTGAGGTGACAGCAAGGGGAAGTGCAACATCTATGGGACCCAATGGTTGGAATACCGACCCCACTTGAAAGGGGTTGTGGTTGGTTGAGCTATGTAGGGCTCGGTTGTATCTATGTTGGACATAGGGAAGGCTCTCATCCCATGTGTGAGGGTGCTTGGAATTATACATGCGAAGGATATGCACAATCATTCGATTTATGACCTCGGTTTGGACATCTGTCTGGGGGTGGAAGGCCATGGATTTGGTGAGCTTGGTGTCCAGCAGTGACCAGAGGCTTGACCCGAATGTGCTGAGAAATCGAATGTCCCAATCTGAGACAATGGTTTGTGGGATTCCAAAATGTACCCAAACTCATTCAAAGAAGAGAATGGCAGTGGCCTCTGCTGTGATTCTCTTCTTGCAGGAAACCAAAATCGCCATCTTAGAAAAGCGATCAACAACCACAAAAACATAGTCATTTCCTCGCTTGGTGGATGGGAGGCCTGACATGTAGTCCATTGAGATGAATTCCCATGGCCTGTCAGGAGTAGTAAGAGGGGTGTATAGGTTGTGTTTCTTAGTGGTCGGTTTGGCAATAGCACAGGCAGTGCAGGACCCGATATACTTGTTGACCTCCTATCGAAGTTTCAGCTAGTAGAAATGTTTTTGTAGCATCGCCACTGTCTTTTCGACACCAAAGTGTCATGCCATATAAATGTAGTGGGATTCCCAAATCATCTTCGCTCGCTCACTTGATGGAACACAGATATGGCCCAGACGACACGACAACCCATCTTGAAGATGGAAATTATCGACAACTGCGTTTGCACCCAACATTAGGTAGGTGGTGGTGAAGTCTGGGTCTATCTCATAGAGTTGGGGCCATCCAGAAGTCTCATGGCCACAAGAGTCTAGCACCATGGTGAGTGTCGCGACTGGAGGTTTGTTGAGGCAATCAGCGACGTGATTGGTGCTTCTTGTTTTATACTTGATGTTGAGGTGGAATTGTTGCAACTATGTGGACCACTTTTGATGGCGATCATTCTGCAATTTTCCTTGTGTCTACATGAACTGTAGTGGCTTATGATCAGTCTGGATGACTATCTCCTTCCCAAGAATGTAATATTTCCATTGGCAGCAAGCTTTCACAATGGAGTACATTTCTTTGTCGTAAGTAGGTTACTTAAGGACGACATCTGATAGTGTCTCACTATGATAGGCCATGGGGTGGTCGTGTTGAGTGAGAATGGCGCCCACAACATAGTATGAAGCATTTGTCTCGATCTTAAAGGGTTGATGCAGGTCCGATAGTGAATGAACTGGGGCTAAGCACAAGCGTTGCTTCAAATCATCAAATGCTTGTTGTTGATACTGGCCCCACGCAAATTTCTCCTTACCACCACCCCTGGTTATTTGGCTGAGGGCCCATGCAATATGGGATAATCCCAACACGAACCTGCGGTAGAAATTGGCAAGGCCCAAGAAGATCTGAAGCTTAGTGAGTGTGGTTGGGGCTGGCCAATCATGAATGACTTGGATCTTGGCTGGATCCACATGTACACCATGTTGATCAATGATGTAGCCTAGATAATGGACCTTGTCCATGCCGAAAGAGCATTTTTCCAAGTTGGTGTATAGCTTGTGCTGCCACAGGGTGTGCAGAACCTATTGAATATGTTGCAAGTGTTCGGCCCAAGTTATGTTGTAAATGAGAATGTCATCCAAATACACCACTACAAAAGTATTGGTGAATGGTCACAGGATATTGTCCATCATCCTCATGAAATTGGCTGGAGCATTTGTCAAACCAAAGGTCATGACCAACCATTCAAAAAGTCCTTCCTTTGACTTGAAGGCGGTCTTCCATACATCTGTATGTTCTATCGGGACCTAGTGGTAGCCAAACTTCAAATCAATCTTACTGAATTATTTGGCCCCCATGAGTTGATCAAGGAGGTCGTCGATTCGTGGAATTGGGTATCGATTCCTGACTGTGATTTTATTCAGATCCCGGTAATCAATGCAGAGTCACCAGGTTCCATCTTTCTTTTGTACCAGCACGATTGGGCTCCCGCAAGGTGATGAGCTAGGACGGATGTGCCCCTTGTGGAGCAGCTCTTGGATATGTCACTTGATATACTCATTCTCTGACAGAGAGAGGAGATAGACTGGCCCATTGGGCGGTGGTGCATTGGGGGTCAGATCGATGGAGTGCTTGACCTGGCAGTGCAAAGGTACCCTGGTAGGTGAGGAGAATATATTTGAGTATTCTTCCACAACTTTATCTACTTGCTTCTATTGTGTGGAGAGGTCGGCCGCAGAGACCCTAGATGTGGCTGTGATATTTTGCTTATTTTGTGAGCGAATCATGAAGAATACAAACTTCCCCGTATGAGAGATGACCTTCCTACATTGCTTGGCAGAGATAAAGGAAATAGCACTAGGTGGGACTGCCTCGGGTATCATGTACAATTTCTTGTTCAAAGTAATAATAACACTACGAGGCTTAGACTCATATACAGCATGATGTTTCCATAAATAAGGTTGGCCCAAAAGAACATCACAAACTTCGAGAGGAGCAACATCACACAATACCTCATATTTGAATGGCTTGATGTTGTATGACAATCAGTGTGGGTATGGCATTGTTGGCAGGGCCAGCCACTTGACGACCTCTGCTGAGATGAGGTTCTTTTGGATACCGCTATCAATGATGAAATGCAGTGGGGTGCCTTTTACCCACATCTGTGAATGGAAGAGGCGCTTTCCTTCTTTTGGCTCGTCTAGTTCACCAGGTTGGAGCTTGGTGGTAGCAACAGTGGCACTGGGTTCCGCGTCAAGTAATCTTTGAGGAGCGCAAAAGTAATCTTTTCTCTATTCGAAAAGTTATGGACAGAAAAATACCCTTCTAGTAGACTCAACCACTTGTCTACAACATCTGCGTCTATCTGACCTTCAAATATAGGAATATTGAAATTTATTTGTACCTTGAAGGGGGCGGCGCCTCCGCTCGAAGAAGATGTGTCTCCTGTTGGTAGCCGCCGAAGGATTTGCGCAAAACTATCCATCATCTCGTTCCTCTGATGCGTGAGGGCTTCCTCAATCAACAATTTGAAAGGATCTCTCATCTTGTCATCTTTATTTTCTCCTGCCATGAGAGGTCGTTTGGGCGTGCGAGAGCTTTTGTCCTCAAGAGAAACAAGCTCGAGACCCAACTCTTTGTACTCCGACCTCGTTGGGGACATGCATTAAGACAACAAGGAGCAGACCCCTCTGATACCACTGATCCGGATTTTATGAGCAGAACAAAATGACTACAGATTATTAACAGGTGCTTAACACAAAATAACAGAGATACAATAAAATTGGTTTTCTAGTCAATAAGGAATTAAGCTGAAACTGTAAAATGCAGCGGAAACAAGCTTGTTGGAATGGTGGCGACTTATCTCTGAGAAGAGATGTGACGGTTGTGCTCATTCTCAAGAAAATGATTACAATGAGGCTCTGAAGGCCTTTTTACAATAAACAAGAATGCAAAAAACCCTAGACATCCAAAAACCTAACATTAGGAGATGAAGCGCCAAAAGTCATGTGGACCCTGTTTGGGTAAGTTAGTACATCAACTTCCCAGGGTCGTAACTTTTGTATACGATCTCCGTTTTAGGCGCATGATAGCCCATTTGAAAGGTATCATCCAGGAGATTTATTTTGTAGGAAATATCGAAGTAACCTTTATATTGTTCCCTGTTTTCCCAAAAAAACATTGTTTAGGGCCTCAAAACGACTGCGAAAGTTTCAGGACCTGAAAAACTGCTAAAAATAGTAAATTACCAAAATTGCCAGAAAACTGTTTTGAGCCAGTTGGAAAAGGTGGGTGGCCACCGATAGCCACCTGGATCAATATCTCCCTTAATATTGAATCTTATCTGGATTAGTCACCTACACTGTTGCCAGTCTTCCAGGTTTTCTTTGTGTGTCGCCCACCATCTTGCTGGGGTGGCTTTCAATACAATGTCTAATGCTAGTAGCCTCTATTGGTCCAGTACCTGTTCCTCGAATATCTATATATATATATATATATATATATTTATATATGTCAACCCATCATACTTAGGTGGGTTGGAAAATTCTATTCCAATCCAACGTACTAATCTAGTCATGTGTGCACACCATCGTGTTGAGACTTCATGCATCCGTTGCTGCCAGTTTTCAAGACCTGCTTCTAAGTCCGATGTACATGAACTGATTATTCTCCAACTCAGTGTGTCATATTCGGTGGGGTTAACATAATCGTCCATCCTCCTAGTCATGTTGTACAAGTTATCAATTTCATTTCCCTTTGTTGGTTATGTGTACCTCCTTCCTTCTTTTGGGTCTAATGGCATAGTGACTTTCAGTTCCCCTACTTCAAATATTATCTCTTGCATTTTCAAATTGATAATAGATTGGTTATAGAAGGCCCATTCCAATCCCATTAATGTTGGGTATGGCTGAATATTTTCCACAATCTCGATAACTTCAAATTCTGTGACATTGTGCACTCCATCTATACTCACATGTATTCCTGTTAATATGCCAATAGGTACTATTTTGATTAATGAGATTTGTGTGGTTGGTATTTTTGGTGTTGATCGGAATAGCCACAATTTTTTCAATAGACTGTCAACGTTTCGGATCCAAGTCAGGATCCATCTTCAGGTACTATTTTGTACTGATTTGCTAGTCTCAATTGGATGGGTAACTATTGGGCCTTCATTTTGATAAAATAGGTTGTGCCACTCATCAACAGAAAACCAACCAAGTGAATAAGGATGAAAAAGGAAACATGCAACAGAAAGACATTGAAACAAAATACAGTTTGAAGCCAGTGTAGAAATAGTTTTGAGCCAATATAGTTACAATAGAATCAAGAAGAGAAGAGGGTTTATGGGTTCTCAAGAGGAAGGAAGGAACCCATTGTAAGGATGATTCTCTTCTTGGATGACTCTTTTCTATGTTCTCTTTATTATTGTATTGTATTCTAATGGGTGAGGGAGAGATATGGAGATGCAAGAAATGGATCTGTACTCCATATATAAATTGTAATTAGGAAGGGAAGATTCTAGACTCATTGTGATCAATTGTATTATTGTACTGAGATGTATCGAATGACCTCTTATAATGAGTAGGGTGGATTTATAATGTAAAATTGTGAATTCTTATTGTCCAAAGACTACTAATATAACAAAAAGATAATAGAGATTAAATTTTGAAAATGTTCCTGGTTCATGTTACTTTTTGTATCTCTGAAATGTCATTATGATCTATCTGTTACGAATTACATGTCATTATCCCTTCTTAATGTTATGTATAGTCATGTTCTTCGGTATTAGTGTATGATGTGCCAAGTGTTAGAATATATAAGATGGTGTGCTCGTTTTACCACGACGATACCCTCGTCTCCCAACCACAGGCCGAAGCCTCCCTCCGAGCACCTTAACCTTGACCTGAGAATTCCTCCGGAAGCAAACCCTAGACTAGATAGCCAAACAAAGAGAAACGCATCTCTCCCCAAGGATAGCGCATCACAAAAAGCTGATCAGATAGTCCAAACCCTAGCCAAGAGATATCCAAGCCAAATACTAAAACTTGTTGCTGCTGCAGCTGCACCTGCAACCCTCCTCCAAACCTGCGCACCAGCTGCAACTG